>BDUI01001392.1:110463-121847 GCA_002335545.1 Apodemus speciosus
GTGCCAGGGACTAGTGGGAACAGCCCGTTTTATTAGGAGTCAAGGCTTCAATGGGAAACCCTTCCAAGGTGTCTTTCACATGTCCTTGCTATTCCTCTACTATGCCAATATTATAATAAAGCAATAAGGCATGTCACTGAACGCAGCCTGTAACTTTTACCGTTACTGTGGCCCTTAGGTGATGACCTTATCTAGCTACCACAGAGCTAAACAAATGAACAGCCATTTGCTTGCCTGCCCTCGACATAGTGAGGGACACACCTCTCAGAGACAAGTTTGTAAAATGGGTGTCATGCTCGGGATACCACTCAGGGTTATACGTGGACCCCGGGAACCTCTTTTTTGAGGTAGGACTAATGTTCTCTCATCTCCTCCCTCACGGTCTTCCTCAGTCCTTTCAGGCCCTTATAGGACTGGCTTCAGCAGCAGAGGGTGCATACAAAGATGGGGAGGGCAGTAGGGCACTGTCCTCCTTCCAGGCCCTGGCCCAGGGAACGATAAGCTGAGACGGATAATTTCTACAGAAACATAGAGTGGGGCTTGTTTTCTGATGTGGGKTTAGTAGACTTCCCAGACGGGCACCTTTTATTTCACTGTGGGCTTCTAGTTCCCAAACTCCCTGGCAAGAGCTCTGGATGGCTTTTTCTGAAAGCTTTCTGGCCATCTTATCACAGTCACCACAGAACCGTGAGGCAGTCACCGCCCTCGCACCGTTTGACAGATGAGCAAACGGGACTCTCAGAGCTCAACTCACTGGCCTCAAATCAGGCTCAGCCACAGTCAATGCCAAACTGGGAACAATGCAGCTTGATTATAAAAGGAACACATGTTCTCTGTGGCATAGRCAGTGCAGTTCTTCACGGATGTGTTGACTGAGTGTGAGTAGGGAGATGAGAAGTGTTTGGAAGTAAGAGCATAGGACACAGTACCCTCTTTCTCCCTACTTCATACATAGGCAGATAACATTTGAAACTGCAAAAGTATCATAAAGAAACAGGACTCGCCTGTCTTTTTGTTATGTGTTTTCTTTCTATTTGTCTGGGCATCAGTTGTTAGGCTCTTAGCCTGGAGAGCTGTCAGCAGTTTTGGCTGGAGGACTATGGGATTCATTACCCAACATGTTTCAGGCCTCATACTTCCAGAGCTTCATAAATGACTTCAGCAGACCAAGGACATGCTCTAAATCCAGCTTAGGGGATTGATTTATTTACAGTCATCATCGTCATCTAACAGTCAACGCCAATGTTTATTAATTGCCATGAGCCAGCCGGTTTCCATGTCTAAACTTATTTAATCCTCTCAACAACTTAAGACCATGAGTGTTGTCATTGCAACTTTACAGATAAGAAAACCAAAAAGCATAGAGACTAGATGATTCCCTAAATTCACTTAGCTGGTATCTCAGAATCAGGTCAGCCTAAAGGGATGATCTATACTTGAAATCCAAAAGCAACTCATGAAAGCCTTGTCTCTTTCTTAATGATGAAGTTCTGTATACAGGAGACTGGAAAATTAACAATCAACAGTAGATGAGCCGCTGGGGCCTCTTGACCCTGGAGCTCCAACATGCTGTCTTGGTATCACTCATGTATGTCTCAGGAAACAAACGTGAGTTCCTGGAAACAAGCATGGCCAGTACCTGGACCAGATGGGTCTTTACTGGTTGTGATTAGCTGGTGATGTCCATACATCAAGGATCTAATCCTTTAGGTTATCTAAGGAAGCCACTGCTATTCGCCAAAGACAGACAGACACACAAGCAAATGGAGAAGAGTTTTGTTTTTTTTTTTTTTTTGAGCCTCCATGTGGCCTTTTCATTTCATACTCTGAGAAGGAGATGTTATCTTCATCCCGAAGATAGAAGGGTCAATTCCATTGAAGCTGAGGACCATATCCCACGAGTGAGTGATGGAGCTATGGAGTTCATCCCAGAGTGCAGAAAAACAGCTGATTTGCATATAGCATAAGGGGCAGTCTCATTGTACAGCTCAGTTGGGACACTCAGCACTGCCCTGCAGTCTTCCTGGGAAGTGTTTAACGTCTTACCTAAGCAAGAACGTGTGTTTCTAGGGCTGAGCACAGTGCTAACCCTCCAGGCCATGGCTTTGTACTCAACACTAGCTACTCATGTTTTCGTCCCCTAGAGAGGCTCTTCATAAACCTTTTGCCAGAAGACTGTCACCATGGTGGTTCAGAATCAGATTAACAACTTGTTTATGAGATGGAGTGATAGCGCCCTACCTTCTACCAAACCTACTAATCTTTTCTTTTGAACCCTTTGCAGTGCCTCTAATTCCGAAAGTGTGGCGACTGTTGTCCCTTTTAAAAGCATCACTCCAGACATTGCTGTCTTTGCAGCTGCAGAGGTTTATCTGAACTGAGAAAAGCACAGAAAAAGCTGTCTTCTTTCTTCTATCCCACTCTTCACCATCAGGAAAAAGGTGCCTGTGCCTGAGTGCACCTGTACATGAATGAACTTGCATATACAATCATGGGCAAATCCCCAGGCTGCCCATACATGCAAATGCACGCACGCATGCATGCATGCATGCATGCATGCATTCGAGTGAGCCTACACACAAATATGCATATCAACACATATATGCATGATCTGTGCATACACACATACACAGTTCCATATATGCACACACACACACACACACACACACACACACACACACTTTCTCACTTCTTGGGACCATAGACTTGGGTGAAGAGATTCTTAGAAAGCAAATGGTTGAACTAAATAGTGTTGTGTCTTGGAAGTCAGTCTCTGTCCACTCTTTTCAGACCCGCCCTAGGGATTTACCCGGCTTGTTTCATTAAAGCAAAGGCTGTAGTCACTTCCCAGTGACAACAGTGATATGACTCCACACTGTAAACAGAATTTTTATTTGTTGAGCAACACTTTTGTATCCATTGACAACTTTTTTCTGGTGTGTTTCTAGCTTTGCTCTAGATATGTAATTATGAAAGTCAAGAATAATTGCTACTTAGAAGTGACAAATTCTAAAGGATTTATCATGCCTTGAGGGAAGTCTCTTTGCATATTCAAAACATTACTTCATTGATAAGATTTAACCATAGGCTTAAAACTCAGAAGCACCCATATTCTGGCAGATAATCAGTGCTGAACACATACAGATACCTGAAATAAAAGATTTGTTGAATAAACAAAAATTATGATTAGAGCAAATCTCCAGATGAAGTCCAAAAGTTAAAACACAATTTAATGGAATTATCTACTTTTTTTACAAAGGGAATTTACATTAAAAGATCTCCAAAAAGTCATAAAGACAAACTCAAGGATGAAAAATGGACCAGAAAGGTGGCTTCAGTGGGCTTGCCACTAAGTCTGATGCCCTGAGTTCAATTCTGGGGCTCGCATGAGAGAAGGGAAGAACTGACTCTCCAAAGTTGTCCTCTGACTTCCACACCACTGCAGTGGCATGGGCACCCATACACATACAAATAAATAAATGTAATAGAAATTTTTGGCTTTTTTTTTAAGTACCTATGCTAGGCATGGTGGCACATACCTTGAATCCCAGCACTCAGAAAGCAGAGGCAGGTAGATCCCTGCATTCAGGACATCCAGGTCTATACAGAGAAACACTGTCTTGAAAAACAATAAACAAATATATTAATTAATTAATTAGTACTCTGCTTGCGCTCCTATAGGTATGAAAGCTGCAGGGTCCTTTCCTCAATGTCCAGTCTTGAGTCTACCCTACACTGAGTGTCTTAGTTAAGGTGTTGCTGCTGTGAACAGATACCATGCCCAAGGCAACTCTTATAAGGACAACATTGAATTGGGGCTGGCTTACAGGTTCAGAGGTTCAGTCCAGTAGCATCAAGGTGGGAACATGGCAGCATCCAGGCAGGCATGGTGCAGGAGATGCTGAGAGTTCTACATCTTCATCTGAAGGCTGCTAGCAGAACACTGATTTCCAGGCAGCTAGGATGAGTGTATTAAAGCCCACGCACACAGTATCACACCTACTCCAACGGGGCCACATCTTCTAACAGTGCCACTCCCTGGGCAGAGCATAAACAAACCATCACACTGAAGAGCCCAGCCCCTTTTTTCCTTCACTGCTCAGTTGGCCCCAGGCTTATCAAACACTGCTAAGCACAGAGCAGCCTTTCCGCCTCCATCTTCGCTAGGGAAACAATCACGTGTTAGCCATGAGGAGAGAGAGAGGCAAATGAGTGCTTCTCTTGAGAAGTACCATATTTATTATTCCTGAATTTGCAAGAACCCAGCAGTGTAAACTCTGCTTATTAAAACATGAACTTCGCAGAATGGTGACATTTACCCTGCTGAACTTGAAATTATCTTGGATGATGAAAGGAGATCTTTAATTATGCATAGGCACAGGACAGTAGAACAAGACGAACTGTCTTTTGAAATCTTTCCAGAGAATAAGAAACAAAACAACAACAAAAACCTGTTACACATTTAATGTCTTTGACGCCTTCCTTCATTTCCTTCAGGTTCTGTAGCAAGTACGGGAGCCAGTTGGGCTTTCGAAATGCTACGTAAGTTAAATGGTTTTACAACTGATTTTCCTCACATGAGATTGAGGAGGATTCTAGGATTAAACTTCTCCATTTTTCCACCATGTGGACGCAGGCAGAGGCGGGCAGAGTCAATCAACGATATATGTGAGAAGCTGAGTCTGCATGGAGCAGGCACAGCCTCTCCTCAGGGTCAGCTACACACCTCCCTGTGATCTGATGTTTGTTTGGTAGGGAGTTTTAGTTTGGTTTGGTTTGGTTTGGTTTGGTGTGGTTTTAGTTTTGGGGTTTTTTGTTGTTTTTTGTTTGTTTGTTTGTTTTTTGTATACACTTTTGCTCTATAGCCCCTGTCTATCCTAGACCGAACTCTGTGGAGCAGGCTGACCATGAACTCAAAGATCCACTTGCCTCTGCCTCCTAAGAGCTGGGATCAAAGGTGTGAGACACCACCACTTGGCCTAATTATTCTCTTTCTAAGCTGGCCACAACAGTGTGCATAGATCATACAGCAATAATAGTACCGAGGTCTGGAAAACTTAAATAATGTTAAACTCTTCTCCTGCACATGGAGGAAAGAAAGCTAGAACAGGCTTTCAGGTTCGCAGAGCAGTCCCCTTTGAACACACTCCTGTCTAGATCTGCTTTTCCTTCCTGTGGAGATCTGGTGACCAGTGGCAACATGATCTTCTTTGTAATAAACAACTTTAAGCGTTGGATATTTGTGGTGTGTTGCCAAGTCAAGAGATCTTCTGACAACTTCAAGAGTGCCCAATCTTCTTCCTCTTATGGCCCTCAACAACATCTGCTCTAAATATAAAGGAGATGCCAGGGCTAGAGGGATAGCTCAAGAGACCAGAGATCACACATTAAGTGACTCATCTGCTCATAACTCCGCCTCCAGGGGATCCTACACCCTCTTAGGGGTCTCTGCAGGCAGCTACATTCAGTGTGTGGGGGGGGGAGGGGGATGGAGGGGGGACACACACCACACACACACTTTTTTTGTTGCTGTTGTTGTTGCTTTTGTTTTTGTTTTATGTGTCTCTCACTTCAAGTTCAGATGATGGGCAGAGACTGCCAGGAAGAATCCTTGTCTGATAGTTCTCTGGTCAGTGGCCAAAGGCGCCATGAACACTAGCCAGTTACACCACAGGACATGAGCGCACAAACTGAGTGCACTCTGTGGCATTGCTTGACAGGGCTTGTCTGACCTGGCACTACTCACTTCCTCACCTGCCTGTCTCCAGTTCTAAATCCTTGTGGTCCACATTGCTTTGTCCTTAGTAATTAAGACTACCACCAGAGTGCAAATCCTTGGGGGACTGAGGGTATGTGTGTGAAGTAGGTTAAAAAAGGAGATGACAAACACTACAAATCGTACTTTTAAAACCTTGATACCAAATGGCACGGTGGAGCACTCAAGAAGCAGAGGCACTTGAATCTGTGAGTTGAAGGCCAGTCTGGGCTACAAAGTGAGTTCCAGGACAGTCAAAGCTACACTGTGAAATGCAATCTCAAAACAGGAACAAAAATGAAAGAAAAAAAAGCCTCCTTCAGGCATGGGAGAGTGGGGGTGGGGGGGGGACAGGAGTGGGGCGGGGAACTCTCCATTAGCTTCTTTATCAGACCTGGCTAGAGTTCAAGCCAGGAGCTCCTCCAGCTGATGGAATTCTTCCCAAGAAGTGTTTCATCGGACAAACTCTGTGGCTACCAGCTCCTTCAACTGAACCTCCTTAGACACAGACTAGAAGTCCACGGCRCTCACCGCTCACCTGCTTATCTTCAGTGTGCCTGTGTGTCCCCGACCCCAGGTCTCCCGGCCCTGGGACACGGTAAGGGTACTTTCTGTTAAGAGTTTTGATGGAGGGTGATAAGAGGCTCAGGTCCGGGGAGAATGGACCATCTTCTTGGCATAACCAAGCAACCGAGTGAGAGTGAGGAGGGTGGCGGAAGGCTACCAAGGAAGGCTCAGGGAGTGAGGGGTTTGGTGGCATATACAGTGTACGCTTAGCATGCATAAGGCACTCGGCTCAATCCACGGGCCCATAAATAAGTCAACTGAACCGGGTAGTTTTGCCCCACAAACCTGTGAGAGATCTTCCTGAGTTTTCACCGCTGCTACRYCATYACTGAGCGTCTGATCCTTCTCCATCACCAGCCCCAAGCCCTGCACAAAAGGAGCCACCTGACAGCAACCATTCCCCACCCCTTCCTGGTGCAGGGCATGATGGTAAATTTCTTTCCTAATCCCAGATGCAGCGAGGTGTGTGACCTGCCACGTAGCTTCCCACTGTGGTAACGTTCTCTCCATTACTTGCRGTCTCCRTCCTCGCTGCCTCATGACAGAGCGTCCCTTTGCAGAGGCCCTGTCCCSGAGCCAGTGTTTCTTCCCTGTGAACAGTCGCTTACTCTTTTGATCTCTTTTTTATTAGCTCAGCCCTTGCATGTTCAGATTTGCCGTTTGTGTACAGTCTTTATAAACTGACGGCGAGGCAAAGGTAAAACGACGGTTCTTTGATTCTTATCTGCTGCAGACTGAAATGAATCCTAACTGCGGTTTTAGAAGTGGCTNCTCACCGCTCACCTGCTTATCTTCAGTGTGCCTGTGTGTCCCCGACCCCAGGTCTCCCGGCCCTGGGACACGGTAAGGGTACTTTCTGTTAAGAGTTTTGATGGAGGGTGATAAGAGGCTCAGGTCCGGGGAGAATGGACCATCTTCTTGGCATAACCAAGCAACCGAGTGAGAGTGAGGAGGGTGGCGGAAGGCTACCAAGGAAGGCTCAGGGAGTGAGGGGTTTGGTGGCATATACAGTGTACGCTTAGCATGCATAAGGCACTCGGCTCAATCCACGGGCCCATAAATAAGTCAACTGAACCGGGTAGTTTTGCCCCACAAACCTGTGAGAGATCTTCCTGAGTTTTCACCGCTGCTACRYCATYACTGAGCGTCTGATCCTTCTCCATCACCAGCCCCAAGCCCTGCACAAAAGGAGCCACCTGACAGCAACCATTCCCCACCCCTTCCTGGTGCAGGGCATGATGGTAAATTTCTTTCCTAATCCCAGATGCAGCGAGGTGTGTGACCTGCCACGTAGCTTCCCACTGTGGTAACGTTCTCTCCATTACTTGCRGTCTCCRTCCTCGCTGCCTCATGACAGAGCGTCCCTTTGCAGAGGCCCTGTCCCSGAGCCAGTGTTTCTTCCCTGTGAACAGTCGCTTACTCTTTTGATCTCTTTTTTATTAGCTCAGCCCTTGCATGTTCAGATTTGCCGTTTGTGTACAGTCTTTATAAACTGACGGCGAGGCAAAGGTAAAACGACGGTTCTTTGATTCTTATCTGCTGCAGACTGAAATGAATCCTAACTGCGGTTTTAGAAGTGGCTGGCGTCCTCCTAGATTTCATTTTCTTAAGGCTAAGAAACCAATTGAACAAGGTGTAAAGGCCCCAGAGACTGCAATTGTCATTGTGTATTAGMTATGTAGAACTCTAGGGTTGTGTTCAGACTGAATAAATGAACAGAAGTTATCTTTTCCTGTGTATATCTCTCCTCTGCTTCAAAATAGAAAATGACAATGACAGACTGGATTGTTGTTGCTGTTGTATTATGTTTATGTTTATTTATATCCTGTTTTGTTCCAGGAAAAGAACGGGTTTAAAATAAGGTAATGTATGAGTTTATCATCGACCTGCAAGAGCAATTTCATTAGATTTTTTTGTATCATATCCACTTGCTAATGATTGATATGTTAATGATTTGATTAATCATTGGGTTGGCTTCATTTACATCATCATTTACACTTCATCAAGATGTTTTCAAGGAGACATTTGATGTCCCTCCTGAAATGCCCCATCTCTTAGCATAGGGAACTTGATTTTTCATACACAAACAGAATCAGATCCTTGGCTGTCTAGTGGGAAGCAGAAATATGTGTCTAGAGAGGTTGAGCAGTCTCACCTAAGTCCTTAAAAGCAAGGGGGCTGTCCTTGAACTTGTCTTTGCTTTTGTATGGACCTTATTCTTCTGTAGATACAGGACTCCATAAAGTTTCCAGAGTGGATGTAGGAGTGAATTGACCATCTGCCTGCCACTGGCTGAGAAAAGACCCAGAAAGACTAGGACCCTGTGGCCCTTGTGCTGAATGCCAAGGTCATGGAGCCTCAYGGTCCTAGTGTGATCTATGTGTATCCTTTGTAGGTACAGGGAAAATCAAGTGAAATGCAGTGAGCGAGTGTGTGCACTGTTTCCTGAAGGGCAATTTCAGATAGTTTGAGGAGGGTACAGACAGCATCAAAACCCCGCCGAATGCAGAGAAAATTGCAGCTCTGCATTCAATTCCCTCTCAGCGCTGCCAATCACAATAAGGAGCAGGTCAACTCAGTGTTGACAGACATTTAGCAACCCACTTGCTCTCTTTACAAAGAGCTGCCGTCAGGACAGGAACCTTTTGCAAGCTGCAGCAGCCAGCTCTGATCTCATGAGGATGGCCCAGCCTGTGGTATTTGGATTTACATTTACCTTGTCTTCCTACAAAGTCATGCAGGGTGTGCAGCTGAGGTGTTGTTGTAAAGTTCCTTTTAAAAATAAATAGACCNCCAAGTAAAATAAATGTGTTCAGCCATTTTCACTAAATCAACTTGAAGAATTAGTTACAGAGATGTTGTATACATTCTCAAAACTGCGATTAAAAAGAGGAAAGAGAAAAAGGGAGTTTCAGAAAAAGATGTCCTGAGGCAGAAATTGGCCTGGATCTTAGAAACAATAAATCTGAGACAAGCCAAAGTGGTGAGTGTGGTATACATCTCTGGCTATCTGTTTGCTTATATATAAATATTAGCTTGCCTTCTTCAAAAAGTTGTATGTAATGATCAAGTGAGTGGCTCCAGAGAAAACCTGTTTATAAAATACTGTACTGGGGCTAGTGAGATGGATCAGCAGTTAAGAGCATTGACTGTTCTTCCAGCAGAGGTCATGAGTTCAAATCCCAGCAAACACGTGGGCTGCAGAGAGTGGGGGCCCAGAGCAAGCAGGGCTGGAACAAGAGGGAGAAAGGGGGGGTGAGATTTAAARAAAATACTGTACTCATGGGAGGGGGTTTTATCTGAGAAATGGAAAGGATAAAAAAATGGAACAAATTGAACTTTAAGTTGAAAGAAATACATTAACTCACTCACACACACACACACACACACACACACACAAATTCTGTTCTCCTGGGGGTAAGTATACTGTACTCATGGGAGGGGGTTTTTAACTGAGAAATGAAAAGGATAAAAAAAAAATGGAAGAAAATGAACTTTAAGTTGAAAGAAATACACTGAAGCACACACACACACACACACACACACACACACACACACAACACACACACACACGTACATTCTGTTCTCCTGGAGGGTGGTGAACAGGCTTGGTATATAGGATTACAGGAAGTCATTCAGCTGGTATCTGTTTTGTACTACAGTAGAGATGAGAAAAGGGTAAGCCCGAAAGTGTGTCTATGTGYGTATGAGAGAGAACACTGTGTTGCTTCCTGGTTAATTGGACAACCCATGAGAACAGAAGGATAGATTCCCAAGTCAGAGCAAGAGGCTCCTGAGGCAGAGACTACACAAAGCCCTCCTCACCAATCAGAACTGACCGTAGGAAGTCAGATGCTGGCAGCTAGGTGCATGCACAACTTGATCTGGGGACCTGTAACACACCCAAGCAGCAGCGTGGAAGACAAAGCCCTTGATGGACGAGGCTGATGACCTGAGTTTGGATCTTATGGACCCATGACATGGCTTGAACCTGTAATCCCAATATTTATATAGGGAGATGGACAGTGGCCCAGAAGCTGTGGAGTAGCTCTCTAGAGCTACATAGCGGTGGCAGAAACAAAAATGCCTGCCTTCACCACACCTCAGTTTGCCGCTATCCAACACACTCCTGTGTCCACATTTTCTGTCCACACACACAAATATCCTGTATGGAGGGGGACAGAGCTTTCCCCCAGCCCTCAACTCCCAATATTCAGAGGATACCACCAAATAAGGTTCATCAGAATAAATATTTTTAAAATGAATAAAACAAAAGAATGGATAGAGAGAAAGGGATGGAGGGGGAAAAAAGAAAAAGAGCCCAGTTCTCCAGGCTACGGATCCCAAGAGCTCAGGCTCCATAGAGAAAGCCTGGAATTGTACCTCATGCCCCTTTGCTTCATGTAAAGTGGCACCAGATGAGAAAGAGCTAAAGGTCCAGTGTTGCTGGTTTTCCATTTTACCTTGACCTGCTCTGTTTGGTGACACACACATCACACATTTCGTCCAATGATAATTTTCTCATCTATAGCACGGGAATGATCGCCAAGTCACAGCTAGTCTTCCTGAGCTGATATATATGTACACATGACGAATGGTCCAAATGCAGTGCTCATTATTACTGYTGTTATTACATAGGTTCAACAAAAATTCAGAGAATTATTTTGATTCTGTTAAAAGTGTGACATGAGATTTTTTTTAACTCCATAAACAGATTCTCATACTTTCTTCCTAATTAGACTCTATCTGTCATGTCTGTAATTCCTGTGTAATTAAATTGAAATTAAATGTCAATTTACTTTAAATTATAGAGTAATTCTATGTATACATGCCACGCAATCTGCATTTTGTTAGAAGATGACAACCAAAAATATCCTGACAGTCCCTCTGTAATTACATAGTGATCTGATTAAGATCAGCATGACAAACTACCTGCTGGGCCCTAAGGAAGGAAAAACAGCCACAGGAAGAGGGAAGGAGTTCAGCCTGAGAGGAGGGGGCTAGCATAAACTCACCAAGGACCTGCCACTCCCCAGGAGGCAGGACGGCAGAGCCATGGGTA
>BDUI01001393.1:16137-26876 GCA_002335545.1 Apodemus speciosus
ATGCACACTTTTGAGCAAGGTCTCCAAGTTAGGGACCAGGGCATAAAAGGGACAGCCCTCCGTCCTCCCCAGTGACCAGCCGATCGCCCGGGAGGCTCCATCTCGGTTTCTCCCCAGACAGACTAACAGACGTATTTCATCAGTTGACKTTGTTGATTCTAAGCCACACAAGGCACTAGAGAAGCTGTAGTCTGTGGTCATCCCCGTTTGCCTATGAAAAGCAGATGACACAGTTGTACGGCACTGACTTCTCTGACTTCTCTCACGAGGGTTAGTCTGCAAGCCGTCTGTGTTTATTTACTTTAAGGGAGAAAGTGGTGAAAGGAACAGCAATCTGGGTGTGTTGCGAAGGCTTCAGGCTCTGTCTGGGCAGCTCCTTCCTGTGACTTGCTTAGGACAGAGAAGGGAAGACACTCGTCCTGCCTCGTAGGTGRCTTGCTCCCTACGCTGAATGTGCTCTCTCTCTCCCTTCTTTCTCCCAAGCCTTTTTCCCCCCTCTCTTTAGATCCAGACCAGTTGTCCTCAGGGTGGGAGAAAAAAGTTTGGGGCCTCACTGACAGCCCTGGGGACAAGATCTGGGTCCTAAGCAGATGGTTTCTGCCAGGGGAGGGGAGGGAAATTCCTGATACAAAAACAAGATAACTGAGAGAGAGAGGGGGGGGGCAAGAGCCAAAATCATGCCCGGAATGTAGGGAATTCACAGGGATGAGAAAGAAGATGCGGACAATGTACAGAGCGATGGGCCGGCTCCCATCGCCACCTCTGCTTCATTCTCTCTGAAAGCAAGCTGCCTCTTCCAAACGGACAGTGGCAAGCCCTCAGCCACTCCTGGCCACCTCATTTCTGACTGACCGTGAACTTACGAGATCCTGCTGCCCGTGTGTGAGACCGTGTGTATGCTATGCAATTAAAAAGGAAGTCAGAAGACGGAACAAATCAATGGCTACAGATTCATAATAAGTTCCTTTCTATATATTTATTTATTTTCCTTTTAGCCACTAAAGGAGCAACAACAAACTTGCAGCGAGCAGTTGTTGCCAGAGGGTGAATCATGGCTATATTGATTTGATTATGTAAAAGCTCAGAGGAACCTCAAGCCAGATACAGAAATATCTCATAGCCCTGAACCCTACGGGACACACACTGGTAAAAAAGCAATCTTTATATTGTTCCTGATAAAAGCATCATTAGTTTCCTCATAGTGAAACCATTTCTCTGCAGATACAGTATATGGTTTTCTTTTTCTCTAGAATCCACTCAGACATAATTAACACTCAGTTACTAGACTTGAGGTTCCCAGGAGTGCCCTGCTCAAGTTAGGGAGGGGTTAGGCGTTAGAGATGGACGGAAAGAAAGACTGAGACGGGGTGGGAAAAGAAGGAGAAAGAAAGGGGCTGAGAAGAGATGAGGGAGGAGAAAGAGGGAGGTCGAGGCAGGTGGGGGAATAGTGTGGAATTAGCCCTCTTCAGTGGTTTTGAGTATCCCTTGCCTGGCTTGCACCGCGCTGTAAGCGCCGGCGCGGTGGCGCCCTCTGCTGGGCGTGTTCATCCTCCCAACCTTGGCGCCCACAGCAGGGAAAGCCCCATTCTAGAGCAACGCTCTTCCACACTCTTCCACACTTCTGCTCGTTGCTTCCTTAAGAATAACACTTCAGACATCACCTTCCAGGGAGGTGTCTTGACTGGTGCCTCTGCAGACAGACAAAAGCTGACAAACGCGCTGTCTGCTACAGCCGCAGGAGCAGCGGTGAAGCTCCATCGCCTTTGAAGATCCCGGTAAAATGCCTGACTGAAGCATTCCTGGAAACAACAGGGTGGAGTTTGATGGGTCCAGACACTTTAAGGGTTGAGGAGATGGAAGTTGGGAGCAGCAAAGACTCCTGCTTTTAGGGTTTCATGGTTCCTGCCTAAGGGACATCCTGGCCACCTGTGGGGGTGGGCCTGTGGCCTGGGGAACCCACATACCAGAGGACTTTGATCTCTGTCTGGGCCTCAACTTCRTTAAGAGAATAGAAACGCCCAGTGTGCTAACCAGCCTGTGCACTGCTAAACAAATAATGACCCTCTCTGAAAAGGAAAATTGTTGATTTTAAATTCTTAGATTGGAGGGTTTGAATGTACACAGCAGGCAGAGACCAGGTCTCTCTGGAAGTTTATGCTAGCATCCTCTGTTTACGTTAGAAAGTCCGCAGCAAGTACACACGTAGACACAGTGGCCAAGAAAGCATAAATAAACGAGCGAACACTTTTCACACAGAGGGACACAGCCAGAATCACATGGTTACAAACTTTCAAACTCCAGCATGTCTTAACACAGTCTCACAACGGTGACAGCTTGCTCTTCAGTGTGTGTGTGGGGTGGGGGTGGGGGTATATGTGCTGTGAAATGGAAAATCCCCAGAGTATCTGAGTGAGACCCCACTGTTCAACTCTGGGGGCCCAGCCTGATGCCACTTACCAGACAGCAAAGTCCCTGTGCTCTTAGAGACACCTGTCTGTTGAGGAGTTTACACAGATCATAAGGGATTAAAGAAAGAAAAAAAGAAAAACCTTCTCAGAGAATTTAAGATGCACATCACAGAAGACTGGCGAACTTGGAAGTCAGCAGTATGGGTTCTGAGTCAYGGAGCCTAGGGTACCCCAGCCTAGGGTGCCCCGATTCATTTGCTAGCAGTGTGCCTTCATCTCACTGTTTGCAAAATGACAATGACAGCAGTCCCTGCCTCAAAGCCCTTACACTTGTAAAGTAGGCTGATGGTTCGGAATCGTTCTGAACGGTATTCGACATACGGCAACCACCACGTGAAGATTTTGTCAAGTAAAAGTACACAAGGCAGGTTGGTTGGGTAATTCTCACTAATAATCCTGGGAGCCTCTTCTCCATGCAATGATGAGACTCCCTCTTCTTGGAGTCTTAGGAGTCTCTTCCTGTCCCTCARTGGCCATGGCTTATTGGATGTTATGCTAATATGATTCTTGGCCTTTGGAAAGTCTGCTTGGATAGCAGGCTTCRCCCACAAAGCCCTTACGCAATTTCTAAGATCTTATTTAGTATACATTATTTTTAAAAGTCGGATAGAGGCAAAGTTTTATTCTCATTTGAAAGAGCGATTTGAACCTGTTTATTTTTACTTCTCTTTTAAAATTAGAATTGTAAAAAAAAAAATGAAAAAAAGAAAAAGGTCAAACTCTTAATCAGTATTAGACTGGGTGGTGATTTGGTGATTTGAGTAGGTTTGGCTCCCATAGATTTGTGTGTTTAAATTTGCTTGGCCGCAGGCAGCGGCACTCTGAGGAGGCGTGGCTTCGTTGGAGGAAGAGGTGGGCTTTGAGGCTTCCTCAGCTCGGGCCCTGTCCTGTCCGGCGCTGCTGCTGAGAGTCTCCCTCGGCCTGCCTTCAGCTCATGATATGGAACTTTCTGCTCCTTGTCCAGCGCCATGTCTGCCCACGCAATGCCACATTCCCTACCATGCTGACAATGGACTAAAAAAAAAAATCACTGAAAGTATAAACCAGCCCCAGCTAAATGTTGTCCTTCATAAGAGTTACCTTGGCCACTGTGTCTTCACAGCATTGAAACCCTAAGACAGATTACCTTGTTAAGAAAACAATCCTTTTCCTGTGGAGGCAATCCCACAGYGAGGTGCAGGTAAGTAGGGTAAGCACGTGGTAAGCTGGAACGGCCACTGGGGTATAAACAGTCGGTCCATTAGCGAGAAGCCAGGCCAGTGTACAGCAGTCTGCTTGGGAAGCCAAATGACAGCATCTTTCCAACTTTAATATTCTTAACTATCTACTCAACATTCTAGAGAGAAGGGTAGGAGAGGAAGAAGATGGCTAATAAAGGTTCTAGACTTCGCCTTGGTTTCTGCACAAGTCCGAACAACCCTGAATTTATCATACTCACGAAACAAAGCCCTGGAACCAACCAGACCTGCCCTTCTTTGAAGACACAGAGCTTGGCAAGCTGACATCACATCCCAGAGTGAGCCTGAAGTTTCCATAAAAAAAAAAAAAAACAAAACAAACAAAAAATAACTTCTTCCTCCTTTTGTTTTCATCCTCAACCTCACACCTCTGAACCTAYGGACCTGAAGAACCTTGCCTCACTGCTGAAACCTGCAGTGACTTCAAAATCTTCATGGAAATATCCACCTCAAGCAAAAACTTTACTCTAGAACCAATTGCTGCCTTACTAAATTGCAATTATTTAAAACTATAATATGTATATTTCCTCCACAATAACTCTTAATTAATTAAAATATTCAGTGAACTACCACCAAACTTACTTAATCTCAACTATCTAAACAAGGATTTGCTATGGCCCTGTGGCGGCTCCACATAGGAGCCTNATCATACTCACGAAACAAAGCCCTGGAACCAACCAGACCTGCCCTTCTTTGAAGACACAGAGCTTGGCAAGCTGACATCACATCCCAGAGTGAGCCTGAAGTTTCCATAAAAAAAAAAAAAAACAAAACAAACAAAAAATAACTTCTTCCTCCTTTTGTTTTCATCCTCAACCTCACACCTCTGAACCTAYGGACCTGAAGAACCTTGCCTCACTGCTGAAACCTGCAGTGACTTCAAAATCTTCATGGAAATATCCACCTCAAGCAAAAACTTTACTCTAGAACCAATTGCTGCCTTACTAAATTGCAATTATTTAAAACTATAATATGTATATTTCCTCCACAATAACTCTTAATTAATTAAAATATTCAGTGAACTACCACCAAACTTACTTAATCTCAACTATCTAAACAAGGATTTGCTATGGCCCTGTGGCGGCTCCACATAGGAGCCTYTGTTGGTAAGACATGTGCTTTGCCACTGATCAAAGTGCAGAGAATAACTGTCTATGGAATGCTAGCCACCAACATCTACATCCCACCCCTCCTCTAAGGTTGTAAGAACTAGAGCCAGGGAGGAYGACAGGGAGGACTGGAGTGWGGTGGAGTCRTYTGGACAGGCCAGAGCCACTGCACTAGGGAACTCACAGCATCTGTGAGCGCCTCCACACCAGCAGGCCAGTCAACATTTCAACAGAGAAGGAAGGGGCCTCATAAACCCCCTAGAAGCACCTAGATGACAAATTATTGACAGTTGATGACTTCTGGAGGAGGGACTGACATATTTCTTTAAGGATATAGTCCTTGATAGGCCAACCATGCTCCAGTAGATGTTCCAACACATTTGAGATATGGGGGCAAGGGGATTGATTGGGGGTGAAGGTTGAGAGTTGGATCTAGATAGAGTTAGGGAGAAGATGGGAGGGTAATATGATAAAAAAAAACAAAATGCACTGCATGAAGATGAAAAATTCTCAAAAAACACTAATGAAAGTATTTTATTTTTTAAAAGACGTATGCCTATTATTTATCAGTAAAGAGGACAGAGTTTATTCAGCTTGAGAGTGACTAGCCAGATACCCCTGAGGGACAGAAGGCTGGAGGTTGTCAGTGCCACAAGCATTGGAGAAGCAAGCCAGATAAAGAGGGGCACGAAATTCACCTTCTCTGTCACAGGGAAGTCACAGATCTTTCTCCCTCTTCTACCTACCACTGATCCTCAAAGGCCAAGCATTTCCTTGTGAGGTGGTCCAAAATCAGACCATTGACAGGAGATGCATAAAACTCAGACCGGAGTATTCCAGAAAGCCTGTTCCCAAGATAGCTACGAGGCCCGTGTGAAGGCTCACGGAGCTTTGTGCCTCTCACCCGCCACCTCCAGCCTGCCTTTTAATTAGTGTTCTCTCATGTCTTTTACTCCAACTGTTTGAGAAATCCCTGTTTGGGATTGTTTTCGTGAATCCCACCACCAGGCAGGCAAGAAGAAGCACTTCTTCCCTGGCCTCCCTCAGCTCTCTGCTCTTCCCACCCAGCTCCACCCGGTCCCATCTATCCTTGTATGTGAAACTCGGAGGATGAGATCCGTGTGCCACCTCCCAGTGTTGTCAGCTGAAAGCAGTCTCCTGAGCACAYGATGTGTCCTCAGCGCCTCAGCTGTGTTAGCTTGGACACAAGGTGTAATGTGCTACAGTCATCTGCCTGCTGCACCTGGGACCGTGTGCTCTTGGGATCCCTTCAGTGCGCCATCAGAGCAAGCCTGACCTCTGGCTCTCAGTAGGTGTGTCCCTATAAGCAGCCTTCACCCACCAGTGTCATTAACAGAAAGCTATTGGCGCTCCCAGATTTCTCAAACAAGCTTGCAATCACTCAATGATACATGGCCCCCAAGAGTGGCTTTTAAATACTTAAAAATGTATGCTACCTTTTACTTCCAGAAGTGACCTGATAGGTGTTAGCAGCCCTAAGCGTCAGCGGGCCTGGTGACTTATTTCTAAGGAGTGAAAGGAGGCATAAGAAATGACTGCAGGGGCTTTCTCTAGGATGGCAAAGATGTGATGGTTTCTTCTTTGTACTCTGTAGTACCCCTTCCCCTGATCTCCAGGGAAATCTGCTACCATGAAAACAATCCGCAGGAGGCCAATGGCCAAGAACTGACACTTCCTTCAAACAGCCTTCCAGGAATTGGAGTCACCTCCGAAGGCTAGGTGGTCAAGTTCTGCCTGCTACCCAACCCACCACACCATCAGATGACATGATCTCTCAGAAACGCCGTACCCAAGCCACCAGTTAAGAAGTTCCTGAGTTCTTACCCACTAAAATGGAGATAAGTGATGCTCGTTTCTTTAAACTGCTATTTCTAGGGATGGTGGTTATGCACAGAAGCTGACTACAGCTGCATCCAATCATGGATCCGATTTCTATGTGATAGTAGCATTGAACAGAGCAGGAGAAAGAACAGAGCAGAGAACAGACCATGGATAATTTCCTGTAAACCTTGGTATGTAGAGGGACAGGATAGCTCCTGCCATCTCTCAGTAGGGTGGGCTACCTTCTTCYTCCGGGAGCTCCTGTCACAGAGGTGGCTTGGTCTTCTGGACAGGTGCAAAGGGCATTGTCTGATATTCCCTATGACTAMGTTGACCTAAAGTAGTTTGTGACCATCTCCAGTGCATAGGGCRGAAGAGGCTKCTCAACCCATATATCTGCTCACATCTGGACTCTGCTCTGCATCCAGGTCTTGGAAAACTCATAGACTGTCTCAAAACCTTGATTMTCTTAATTCATGAAGGGAACAGTGCRCACATCGACCTTTGGTGCTGCTTTAAGGGATGAATCAAAACAGCAGATGAAGAGTTTCCCAGGCTCTTCGAGGCTCTAGACACGTCAGGGGTCTGTTCTGCTTTGTTTTGCCCACAGCTCACCCAGATGCCCGACATTTCAGATGTGCTCAGTAACCCTTCACTGCCACGGGGAATGGTATTTGTAAGAGTCTATAAAGATCAGAAAAGAATTCCTGCAGATGTGTAGTTGGAACAAAAACTTTTAACTTACAAAATTTTAGACAGCAATGGAAAAGGGATTTAAAAGAAGGAAGCCAGTACTTTAGATGGGTCAAAAATGAGATCAGTGTGTCTTAGATTCTGTTGATGTGAGAAAGACAAATGGAGGGAGTGGCTTAACTCTAAGACCTCCCTCTTGTTGCCTGTTTGAGGCAGGAAGATCCCGTCCCTTCCAATGTTCCATGAATGAACTTTCTTCTAATTTCTTGATTTCTGTCCTCACTTCATTTTCCTCYCATTTGCTCCCCACCTCCCGATCTCTATGATTCTGCTTTGTCAGGCAAAACCCAGAAATACTGAAATGTGGCTTGAGAATCACAGCAGCCAGGAAGCGGAGACGAGTTTAAGTTAAAGTTATTTTTTTTAACTCACAGTTTCCTTCTAGGAAACACAGCTTGCTCATATCTCTGTCTCTGTGTCTCTTTGTGTCTCTTTATGTCTCTGTCTCTCTTTGTCTCTCTGTCTGAGTCACAGAGAGGGCAGTAGAGAGGGATTTAGGTAGTTCCACTTGTCCTCTCCCATCTGTCAAAGCTTTGAGCCCCCAGTGTCCCAAGCCCTGCCGAAGTGTGTGGATATTTCCTTTGGACATAGTGAGTCATCTCTGGGGTTCTGTTCATAGAGTCTGTGGAGTCCTACTCAAGTCAACTAGGAGTCTCTTCTAACACGTCTAAAGACCTAGAGCTTTCAGCTGTCTGCATCCACYTCTTCATTAGGATGTTTCCTGCTTTATGGTTGATGACTGGTAGTAACCATGTTTAGGACACAGTCAAGGTGAAACCAAGTAGGGACAGCTTGAATTTCCAGACTYCAAGGTCATATACAGAGAAATCCTTGCAAGATTTTAACCCCTAAGGCTCTGTGAGGGRTGGGGTTTGGGCCATGACAGTTTCTAGGGCAAGGRTGTATTATGAAGTACTGGAYCCTAAGTGAACAGTTCAGAAACATCTAGCATTTGTGTGCATTTRCACTCATTCTCAAGATATGACAGGCCGGGAGGGTCCTCGCTCCCACCTTCCATGTCATGGAAATCCTTTGTGTTTGTGTGTGTGTGGAGGGGGCATCTCTTGTGAATATGTATACAAGGTCATCACAGGAACTGAGAGACAGCATGGTTAGACTATTAGAGTTTCCCTTCCTCTCTCCTCTCCCCTTCTTCTCTCTTCCTCTCTACCAGTGACCTGCACTCAGTCTGAGTGCCCCATCTCCCCCCCATTTCCCTATATCCTCTGCCAATGGCCTCCAGTCGCCCCAAAGCCACACTTTCCCCTGTCTCTCACTATCTTCTGCTTCTTCATCTAACTCAGAATTGTTACCTTGGGCTCTTGTCTGGCCCTGTTTGTCTGGCATCTCCTCACATCAGTTCTGCTTGATGATAGCTCATTCTATTCTTGGCTCGTGGAGATCTAGGTTGACTCAGCTCACACTTTATGGGTCAAGTCATACTGTGTGCGTTGGCTCCCTTAGATCAGTGAACAGCCTGGGTCCCGTTAGCCAGACTGGCACAAACATGCGATATTTTATAAAATACTGCATAAGGCTATCTTTNAAAATAATACAATCAGTAGAAAGTACCTCCTCAAGACAAGCATTTATGGATAATTGCCAGAGCCATACTCAAATGAAAATACGTAATTTCATTAAGGAGCTAAGCAAGGGCCTGAGAGATGGCTGAACAGGCAAAGGTGCCTGCTGTAGAACTTGAAGATCTGAGTTCGATCCCTGGGCCCTACAAGGTAGAAGGACAGACATGACTGCTGGGAGTTGTCTTCTGACCCCCACTTGCGTGTGCTGGGATAGGTACATCCCCACACGCCCTATTTCCACAAAATAARTAAACAGATAAATCGATAATTTTTAAGGGAAGAAACTAAATGAGCAAGTAGAGGTGTCTGTTGCCAAGACTGAAGAACATGAGTTTGAGCCCCAGGGGACACATAGAGTGGAAGGAAAGAACTACTCCTGTAAGACATATTCATACCTCCATATCTGAGTCACAGCACACACACACACTGAAATTTAAAAAAAAAAAAAAGAAAAGAAAGAAGCTAAACATACAGTTAAGGAAATAGGAAAATAGTTGTAAAACTCAACTAAAAAGTTAGAATCAAAGTTAAATAAAAACCTGGAATTGGTCTCTCTTACAAATTTAAATGTGACTATAAATGACTTATAAAACTAAACTAGTTTTTTTTTTATTTTAATTACAAATAGAACTGGCCAACTGTGGCAGTTTTAGGAGCAGAGAAAGAGCCAAGCCATGCTCAGGAGGAATGGGCAAGAAGTGGGAGTCACAAATGCTGAGGAGAGGACCAGGAGAGATGGGTGCAGGCAGGTCTCAGCTCCATCTGAGGAAATTGCAGGTTAACCGCCCTAAAGACTTCATCTCTGCTTCCTCAGAATATGTCTATAAGTTAATTTGTATTTCTACCAGAATGAAATGTTTAACAACTTCACTACAGCAAACCACAGTGAGTTTAAATAAAGTGGTGTGTGGAACCTACTGCCGAAGAGTATAAAACTGTGCCACACATGATATGTGTGCTCTTGAGAGCTCCACTCCAAGCCTAATCAAATGTAGGCCTTGCATCAGAAGGAAAATTCAGCACACCGTTTATAATAGCCAAAYGCCAACAGTTCAAAGCTTCCAGCCCTCACAGAGTTCTTCAGTTACTTCTGGAAATTCTCCATATTCTTGATCTCTGTGTCCCAACCTGTAGCACCAACTGTGACCCACAGAGTGGACCCTGTGGTTCTCTACTGTTCTATTTACTACCTTCTTTGTAGAGAACACCCAGCTTCTTATTTCTTCTAGGAAGCATCTATCATCCTTTTCTCCAGAGGGAACTTTTCCTCTCAGCCTGCACACTTGGGGAGATAAGTTATCAAAAGAAAGCCTAGGACCTGAGCCTGACCTACCAGTTCATTCATTCCCAGGCCATCTGATTGGTTCAAGACAGTAAAGAAACCCAACTGTGGACAACAAGATCCAATRGTAAAGGCACACGGCAGGGAGAAGTTAGCATTCTTTCTGGGCCTGAGCTCTTGGCYGCCATTTTGATACCATGTAGGACCTAGTCATAGAGCTAACAGATAAGGAGTGGATCCCAGGGAAGGTGACTGGCGACATCAACTGGAACGCTGCAACAATCTTACTCTTCAACCTTCCAGATGTTCTTGGCATCTCTCATGTTCTCATCACAACCAAGAATGGAGTTATTTGACTGGCAGGGCAGTAATGTGAATGTGAAGTCCGAGTCTGGAAGCAGTTTGACATTTGTGGCTACCAGCTCTCCCTTTCCTGACACTTCTTCAGTCACCACTGGTCACTC
>BDUI01001393.1:107402-118378 GCA_002335545.1 Apodemus speciosus
TTAGACTTTTACTGTGGACACTTTAAAAAGTTAAACTTAGCATAGGTGGATACAGTAAAAAACGAAACACTACACACTGCATTGGATACTCTGTGGTTTCAAATATCTACCGAAAGTCATGGACTGACCTTATTTCCCTCAGATTACTGTATTGCCTCAACTAAATCGTGGRATGTTTATAACAAGTACTGATTTCTCCATCAAGCAATCATTCCATAAGTGCAAGCCCATAAGTCATGATTGRCTGAGGCGGTGAACATCAGCCATACATTTAAGAAGAGGCAGAAATGACCAATAAGCTGCCTTGATTTTCAATTTCTTTCAATACATAATCCTTTCTTGCTCCCTCCTTTTCCTCTTTCTTCCCCCCCACCTCTTCCTTCCTTCCTTCCTTCCTTCTTTCTTTCTTTTATCAGAGCACCTGGATTTTTGAGAAATTCTTCAAAGCAAGTTTCTCAGAAAAAAAAAAAAAAAAAGTACTCTATTCTCCAGCCTGAGGCCACTGGAAGAAAGGGACTTGGCACATGGCAGGCATAGTCACAGTGATAGCTCCCAGCTAGTGTGTACTTTACCACATGCCAAGTACATTGTAAATGCTATCTCTTACCATTAAATGTGCCGAGTGGAATTTAACTGAATCCCGTAATGGAAATGGCATCATTTTACAGAGCCAYGGCTGTAACCCAGGCRAGGAATCAGAGGGACACAGTTCTAATCCCGCCATTATTACAGATGCAGTTGAAACTGCCTGCATTTTTCATCCTCCAATTGAGAGGAGACAATGTGTGCTCTAGCTGCCCTGTAAGACTGCTGGGGAGAAAATGTGAAGAGATTGTTTGATAGTGCCTGCTTGTCTACAGCCAGGTCACACAGTGGGGCCATTGCATTCACTAAGCATCTTCTCCACTCAGTCAGACTGTCCTCTCTCATCTGTCTCATCCCTTTCCTRGCTGGCTTGAGTAGTAGCTTGGGAAGAGTAAAAGGCAGTATCGTYGCCTGGTCACTGAACTAATCATCTATTGCTGTAACTTCCTTGACACGAGCTAAGAGACCTTCCCTTTGGCCAACAGAGCACTCAAGGAATTCGAATCTTCCCAGGAGTTGCATGGTTCTGGGGGAAGAGGGAACTGAATCCTGGTGCCAGCCAGGGGAKGGGGCTTGCACCAGCTAGAGGAAGATCCCCATACAGTTCTGACAAGCTGTCAGGGCACCTTGCAGGAGAGACTGTATTGAGACAATGCAGCAGCAATGGGTAAGACCACCATCTTGACCAGGGCTGCTAAATTATACATATCTTTTGCTTGATTTAAACCCAAGCTTCATGTCAGCACTGGGAAGATGATTTAGTGATCACTGTAGCTCTTTATTGTGCCTGCTCCATTGTGACGACCTTAAACAAACCTTTCTCTGCTTTTCAGTATTACTTGTCGATTAGCAGAGTAGGACAGGTAGTTAGTTCAGCCTGTGCTGTATGGCCTCTCAAGTCCCAGATACCAACCCTAAAAAGAGCAGTAACATGGCTGTGTAATAAATTAGCCCAAGGTTCAGCCACATTAAACAGCAATGAACGTATATCGTCTCACAGTTTTTTGTGAGGATCAGGAATTTGGAAAGGTTATTGTTTAGGGGTTTTTCGTGAGTTTTGGCTAATAATATACCCAGGCCAGGGCTGTAGCCACCCAAAGCTTTACTCGCACCACAAGATCCACTTCCAAGATGAACGACTGGCATGACGCTGGCTTTTGGCGGGAGGTCTCAGTTCTTCATGCGCTGTTTGGGTGTCCTCAGAACACAGTGTGTGACTTCCACTAAGATGGTCAGTCCAAGGGGGGAAAAAACCGAGATGAATCTGTAGGGCCTCCAATGACCTGGGCCTGAAGGTCCCCATCCATCATTCTCATTAACACCCCATTTCAGAAAGGAAGTGACATTTTGGCTAACACGCATGAGAAGTAGCCCCCTCCCTGCCCTTTAAGGGGAGAAGTAGCAGAGAACTTGGCCGTAATCTGAAACAGCCACAAGGATGTATTTGTTATCTTGGAGGACAACATTTAAGTCTTTTCTTTAGTTTTTATTTGGGTCAAACCAACCAACCAACCAAACAAAGTAGAGATGAGTTTTGTGGTGGGAAGAGGTTATAGGAAGGCATGAGCTGGAGATGCTGTGCTATGGAATCATAAAGTAATTTATTGCAAACTGGTACATCCCCTGGGGAAGTTYGTGCCTGGTCTAGCCTAAAGGCTTGCAAGGCTTTTGTCTTAGAGTGGTCGGTTGCCTTGTTCTTTTGTTAATTATTGAATTGCATGCCCCTGGCTGTGCAGCTTGGAATGYATTGCCTCAGACTGGGCTGGCTGGGGACAGGCACACAGAGGCCTCTCTTTGCAGTCACTCCACTCATTCTCACTTTCTACTGGGCTCTGGTCCTGACAGAGGTTGAGTGAGGGATTAGAGTCAGGATCATGAACTCAAGGCCAACAGTGGATAGCCAGAAGGTGGTGAAGAAACAGTTAGGCACGTCCTGCGTTATGGCATATCGGAAAGCAGAGGACCACGTAAGTGGGTGATTGTCATGCAGCGATTTACAATCGCCACTACCTAGGTCTGCCAGCTCAAATTATTAGACCTTCTAATAAAGGGCCAAAAAGAGATTTTATGTGAATTATCCTGATTAGTAAGGACTTTCTGTCCATGCACATCCTGAAGATTCACTCAGTCAGTCCCTTTGGAACTGTTCATAGTGGGTCTTGGGCAGGAGAAGTTAGGGCTGTGATACACTCTCGGAGCTCTCAGCTCCTCCAGCAGACGCTTGCCCATGAGGTCTGGCTGCTCTTCTCAGGTCTCTGTGGGCCCCTCTGGCAAGCATGCTCAGGGAGGCCTTCCCTTCCCTGGTTTTCAAGACCAGAGGTCACCATGTTAAGCCCCCCGTTTTATGGGGAGTTAAAAGAGAAAGAAGTGCTTCGAGCTTTAAATTCCTGGCTCAAGGCATGTTCAGAGGTGAGATACTGTCCAGAGTCTCTGAAAGAACGTCTTATCTCTTGGGGGAATCTTATCCCTTTTAGCTGAAGTAGCTAAAAAGCCAGAAATTGCAAAATGGCTTTAATTCTCTTCTACCTGAAAGCTTGGAGTATCTGTCTAGAATGGGGGGGGGGGAACATTAAAAACATTCCCATTTGAAAAGATTTAAAGTTCCACGGAGCTCTGTGTCCCAGCAGAAGCAACACCTGCCTTCTGCTGAGACTGGTTGTTTGAACCCCATCCAAGGCAATTCCCTTGAAGCAGAGGCCCATTCTCTCTGTTCCTTACTATAACCTTAYATGCTCCGCACCAGAAAGGAGTCGGAGCGCAGCTGAGTCCAACGGGCCAAACACAAAACTTCAGAAGATGCTTATACTGAAACATTACTGTATCATCTTTCTGATTTACATTAAGGAAAATGTCTGGGTTAAGGGAGTCTATGTGTGTGGGTGGTTAAATGAAATGACATCATTTTTGATTRCCCTAAAATATCAGTGTCTTCAAGGAGATTCTGGGTCCAATGAGATGAAGTATCTTGAAATTAYTTATTTATTTGCATCCCAAATGCTGCCCTCTCCAGGTCCCCTCTCACAGAGTTCCTCCAACATCCCCTCTCTGCTTTGSCTCTGGGAGGGCAGTTCTCACTCCCCCCTTTTTGCCCCCACCCTGGGACATCAAGTCTCTACAGGATTAGTTGAATCCTCTCCCATTGAGGCCATGGCAGCCCTCTGCCACATATGTGCTGGAGGGTGGGGTTGGGGGGGGGCTTGGACCAGCCTGTGTATGACCTTTGGTTGGTGGCTCAATCCCTAGGAGCTCCTAGGGGTCCCAGGTAAGTTGACTCTGTTGATCTTCCTGTGGGGTTGACATCTCCTTGAGGGCCTTCAATCTTTCCCCTAACTCTTTCATAGGAGTCTCTGACCTCTGTCCAATGTTTATCTATGGATAAACATATCATCATTAATAGTGTGAGGAATTGGTGTCTGCCTATCAAATGTGTCTACCTAAATACCCAGCTATACCACTCCTGGACATATACTCAAAAGATGTTCCACCATGCCCTAAGGACACGTGCTCCACTACATTCATACCAGCTTTATTTGTAATAGCCAGAAGCTGGAAGCAACACAGATGTCCCTCAACTGAAGAATGGATACAGAAGATGTGGTACATTTACACAATGGAATACTATTCAGTTATTAAAAACAAGGCCACCATGAATTTTGCAGGCAAATGGATGGAACTAGAAAATATCATTCAGAGTGGGGTAACTTAAACCCAAAAGGACATGCTGGTATGCACTCACTGATAAGTGGTTATTAGCCCAAAAGTTCAGAATGCCCATGAGAAGCAGAGGGAGGAAGGGACTTAGGTGGGAGAGGGAAGGGYAATAGGAAGAGGGGGGCAAGATCAGGTATGAGCAAAGAGAGGAAAGATTCCCAGAGGGCCAGGAGAATCAATGGAAATATGCAGCTATCCGAGGTGGGGGTGGGGGAGGGGTGGTGTGTGTGTGTGTGTGTGTGTGTGTGTGTGTGTGTGTGTGTGTGCGCGCGCGCCCGTCTCTAGGAAGTCCCAGAGACCCTGGATGAGGGAGGCTCCCAGGAGTCAATGCAGGTCACCTTAGCCAAAATGCTCAACGGTAGGATATGGAACCTGAAGAGACCACCTCTAGTAGCCAGACAGGACCTCCAGCAGAGAGATGGGAACACCAACTGACCTACAAAACTTTTGACCCAAAATTGATCCTGTCTAAAAGAAAAGCATTTTGAGATACTGTTAAAACTTGTCAGTTAAAAATGGATTCATTGATGAAGGGTGTGTTTATGTATCTAGAACTATATATGAAATGTATTTATACAACAACAATTATAGGAAAAGTGGCCATGAATTTGATAAAGAACAAGTCAGGCGCCTGTGAGGGCTTGGAGGGAGGAAACGGAGGGGGGAAATTATGTTATATTATAAATTATGTTATAAAATCAACACAGCCAGAAGCTGGAAGCAACGCAGATGTCCCTCAACTGAAGAATGGATACAGAAGATGTGGTACATTTACACAATGGAATACTATTCAGCTATTAAAAACAAGGCCACCATGAATTTTGCAGGCAAATGGATGGAACTAGAAAATATCATTCAGAGTGAAAATATTTTTTAAAATGACCTCAGGTTGGGTAAGTGGCTCAGGAATAACGTGCTTGCTATGCAACCTAGAATTCTACTGTTTTAGAACTCATCATTCAAAGAAACTGTCCAACCCAGAAGCATAATTGTTCTTAAAGTGACCTGCTGTGTAGCTTTTGTCCAATGTTTTGATTCTTTCCTTCCCCTGACCACTGTAACTCACTAAAGGCAAAGGAGCCCTRACGTTGCTAGACCCCACATGGCTCAGACACTTTCTAGCTAATCGTATCTACCCGCGTGACTGCTGTATCTCCCTGCCCCAAGATGAAAACATATTCTAAGTTGTTATTATTGTCATTAATCTAGGGTATCTTGGATCTTATCCTTTTTGTTATATCTTCTATAGTTGATTAAATTCAAAGAAATTTAGGCTTACGATAAAGAAGGCGTCAGTTTTAAAGCCATGCGCGTGTTAGGTAAGTTGCAGCATTGTATTAAGAGATTAACACATCTCTACGTCTCTCATTTGTATAGACTTTTTCATCGAACCTATGAGGAGCCATGTTGTCTGAGTTGAGGCATGGGACTACTACGGAGTCAGAGGACAGACGTATCTCAGTGGAGATGACCGAGGGTGAAGGCACCGTTCTTATCCTCCTTGTAGAGCACAAAGGAGAAGCAGAGCGCAGCACAGAAGTAGCAGGCCTTGGAGCCGCGAGAGGAAGGTAAAATCCAACCTTTCCTGCCTAGGCTGCCTGGCTCAGCGTCGAGAAGAAGTGTGATCTGATAGAAGCTTCTAGGATGTCTGACTTAGAAAAGCTGTTCTTCCTGTAACTGCAGAGCCCCAAGCAGCGCAGGGACTGAAGCATCACCTTTCGCCATGCCTCCTCTTTTCCCAAATCAAAAGTATAAAAGTGAGAAATAGAGGAAGACACCCATCCTGTGTCTTAGTCTCCAGAGATTAATGTGATTCTTAATTGGACTCTTTGATCATTTCAAATAATGGCATGTAGAATATTTAAATTTATGCAAACTATTCTTTTGAAGAAGTAGAAACAAAACATATTCTTGTCCYATTAATCATCAAACTCTCCAATAAAGCATTAGACCAAAAGGGCTCCTACCGCTCACACTTGAAGCTGCCTTAGCTGTGCCTCTGCCTTGCTCTGAGACTTTCCTTCGCAKAGTAGTTAAGCATGTCACCGCTGCAAGAAGAAGCGCTACACTATTGTCCCTCACAGCCTTGGAATCAGTGGCGCCAGTCCTTGTTAACTATCACTTGCTTCAGCCCTGCCAGTGAGTTTTTCCGTCAGCACAAAGCATGGAAAACAAATTGTGASCACTGTGATCTCGACAAAATTCATTGCTAACAGTCTTTTTTGCTGTATCCACCAAAGTTTAYGGTATTCATCTCAGMTCCGCCCCCTTCSTGTTCCAGCAGCCTTCCATGGARCCAGATAACCTGGTGAGGGGTTGCTTCCAATGCCCTGTGAAGACCACAGTCTCAAAGGGGACACAATGGGGTCTGACCATCCACAGTGAAGAAAAGGTTTAAATAACATTCAGAATACCTAATACGAACAGTTTTCCTTCCTGTATGTTCAGGACACTCAAGAAGCATTCTGCTATTGTTGGTGAAATTTAACATCAGCAAAATTGTTTATCTCAAAGCCAATTAACCTGTAACATAAACATACATGCCACGTGTTTTTTGGATGGGGATTTATTTATGCTGCGTGTATTCAGACACATGATCTCAAATCCCGGGAGTGGTCTGATCAGGGTCATTCCAGTTCCTGGAATCTTCATTTATATCTGCTCATTCACACACACACACACACACACACACACACACACACACACATCTGTCCCAAGCATCTACATATTAACTAGTGACTTGTGAAGCTTCTCAGGGCATACAGCAGTCATTTGTCAATCAAGAAAATTAGGGTTAGTTAACAGGTTTTAGCACATAGAAAATAAGAAATAAAACCCACAAGGTTCTAATGTTTACTTGTCAAATGGAAAGTTGCCAATGAATATTTGTGATCAAATACTAAAGGCAGGAAAGTGTTCGAGTTAAAACATCTTTCTGGTTCTTAGCAAACAGCTGGACAGGCAGACAAGAATGGCCAACTGCYWCAAATGTACCCGGAAGATGAGCAAAAGACATTTCTTGTTCACACAAACAACACAAAGTCTCACTTCTTTTGTTTACTGTCTTTGAAGCAACCTCTTGAGTCTACAAATTTTCTACCCAAGTTTTTTTTTTTAATCTACTGAAAGTGAGAACCATTTGTGACCGAATAACCAGCCAGAAGTTTTTCATTAACTTGCCAATGACAACTTATTTTACACTATTATATATAGTGCCCTGTATATATATGTAAATGTGTATTCCTATGTATCTTATGTGAAAATAAAACTTTAATCTTAACAAATGCATGACATATATGATATTATTTTGAAATTTATTCTTTGATAATAGCTCATATTGTATGCCAGGCTCAGCTCTCTCCTGGTACTCAGTCTTCAATGATATTTGAGACATAAGTTTCTGATCTTCAGAAACCTACGGCCATACACTATCTGAAAAATTAAAATATTTTTCTAAAAAGAGTTGTTTGTTAAGAGAGGGGAAATGTTTTTTTAAGTACTAAAGGGTAGAAAGCATTGTATTTTTCTTCTCAAATCGTTCAAAATAATTTTATAGATAGGTATATATTATGAACACACACATATACACATATTTATTAATACATGTTTATATATGTATATATGAGTTTTATAAACATATACGTTGGGAGAGGAAACCAGGCAGCCRTAGTAAATTGGAAAGTGTGTGTAAAGGAAATACAGCATTCTCTAGGAGAACCATCACACTCCAGGAACCAAAAACTACCCTGGGAAATTAATTCCTTTCCAGTTTGCTATGAAGTTCACTATAACTGGGCTACACAGCAGGTATCCAGTGCATCTGATGTCATCATTTCATGTCAGGAGACACTTAAAAAGGAAAATGCTGACAAATGCCTGAAAAGTTGGGAGATTCTGGTGTAGAGGAGTCTCTCTCTGTTCCCTGGTTGCAACTTTTCTGAAATTCTGGAATGTATTCAGAATCCAAAGTGCCAACAGGAAACTCTGATGCATGTAAACGCTGAGAGGACTGTGAAAGTAGACAGGCAGCCCCGGGTTTTCAGGGCTGTGTGCGAGCAGCCCAGGCCAGGGGGCAAGCCAGTCTTAACCCGGAAGCTGACATTTGGCCCAAGTCTGCAGACTGTGGCAAGTGTGTACCTCAGATAAGAACATGGCCTAATCCCGACAAGCCTCTGAGGAGGATTAAATTCCATATCATTTAATTTTATTGTTTAGCATATTTTACCATATTTTAATAAGATAATAAGTTGATAAGCTGTGTCTTTTCTAAAAGATGACATTCAATTCAGTAACAATCCTTTGTTACGCAGGAAATCTGACTTCTAAACTGTCTAAATAAAGTAATGGAAATTTTGGGGAGGCAAACTTGCCTGTTTCAGAACTCAGTGTCTGTTCCAAGCTCAAGGCCAGGGGAGTTGCTAGGCTCATGGCGCACATGGTTGGAAATCTTCAGGATTTGGAAGAGGGCAGGGGCTATCCTGTAAACTTTACCTTTAGCTCTGACATCTTGAGGACTCTCTCTCAGGAGAGACAAAAGGTGGCTTTTACATCCCAAAGCAGCAAAGCCTGCCCTCTAGGCAGGAAATCTGACCTTGCATTATGAAAATGCACAGTCAGAAAGTGTGCTGTGTGATGGGGTTCTGAATGGGGCAAACTCTGGAAAAATTGTATTTTTCTCCTCGTGACAGCTGCCTTTTGTTTGGGCAAATCATTTGGGGAGAGAACAAAAAGGCAGTTGTTTGCTTAATGCCAAGCCACAAAAACACGGAGCCTTCCTGCCCTGCTACGCAGCAAACTGACTCCTAAGCATTCCTGAAGATTTGCCTACAGACTGAGGTGCTACAGAAAGCACCCACTGTCCCTAGAGCCCCCTCTCCTGGGCAGGAGCCACCTCCCTTGCCCATAACTCAATAGGATAGGAATCCAGGGAGGCCAGAGCACTGAATGCCAAGGTTGACCAAGCCAAAGAGTGGCTGTAATGGGCGGAGTAGCCTGAAAGCAATTCGTTAATGCACACGGCTGCCCTGCCAGCCAGTTGCCAGGACTCTGGGCCAGAAGAATCTGTAAAAAGAGCCCAAAAGCTCGCGTTCAAAAGTTTTGGAGTTTCTAACATATACAGGCTCATACACACATGCCCAGAAATACACAAGCTGCTTGTGATACATACATTTGACGCCAAAATAAATAGAGCTTTGGCCCAAATCCCTGTAAGCTAGCAACAGGCCAACGTAGCATTTCAAGTTAGAGGCCAATAGCAAAACCCAAACAGTATTTGTCCTAAACTCAGAGTCACAAGTGGGTATTGCTTTTCCCTTAACAGAATGGTTTTCTAATATCTTCACTCAGACAAGACCCTGCCTGCAGGGACTCCTGCGGCAGCCCTGCTGTCAGGTGAGTTCATTACCGTAAATCCATCCAAGGCAAGTTCCAATAACAATTACGAGGCCATCAAACCACGAAAGCCAGGGCTGACTTGGATTTGTGACTGATGCCGGTGAGAGGGGAAGGAGAGGTGATAGCTTTCTACAATTGTCTGTTCTCCTGAGTTTATGGAAGCACCGAGCTTCCAGGGAAGAAGGGATGGTTTTCCGGGCCAGTCAGAGCACACCTGGAGCATCAGACCGTGGAGGGAGTAGTCTGTTGTCCCCAAGCCCTCAGAGACCTCCTGGCAGTGTGTAGRACGCTGAACTTCCTAAGGATGAGACGTTTCCTCATACCTTCCTCTCCAATGCTRAATGTTCTTTCTAGCGTCTCCAACAGTGGCTCTCAACCTGGGGTCATGACCCCTTGGCAGGGGGTGGGGGTGGGGAGGCGGAGGGGTGGAGGGTGTCACATATCAGATATCCTGCATATCAAATATTTACATTAAGATTCATAACAGTAGCAAAATTAGAGTCATGAAGTAGCAACAACAATGAGTTTATGATTGAGGGTCMCCACAACATGAGGAACATTGTTCCTCCTGAAACCTTGAAGGGTTCYTGCATTAGGAAGGGTGGAAGCCACTACTCTATAAGGTCTGAGCCCAGGGAAGGATTRATAGCTATTAATACCAGAGTCTGAATACATTCAGCTCTGACCTGAACAGAAAGAATGAGCATCATCAGCCAGCCACTGGAAGATTTGTCAGGGGCAATGGGCAATCGTTATTAAGACCCTCACGCAGAGTTCCCTCAAAGCATGCAGAGTTCTCCATTGAATACTCCAATCAAATCCCAGGGGAGTGCTCTCTGGGTACAGTACATTTCTCCTTCGCTGCTGCCATAGATTTGTGTTTTCATGAGTATTTATGTTTCACTGCTCCTACTGGGCTCTGCAGATCAAAGCTATGCTTAGTTTTCTTTGCCACCTGTGAATGGCTACGCGAATCCACAGCTAGAGAGGTGAATGGGTAGATAGAAGCAGAGAAGAAAGGATACATGAATGGATGAATAGTAGCTCCTCCCCCCCCCCCCCCCCCCCCCCCCCCGCCTGTCCATCTCTACCTGGTCTTGCCTTCCAGCATCTACGTGGGTAACATCGACTTATGGACATCCAGTCACTAGGTGTTGGTGTTACTGAAAACTTTTGAACAATCAGAGCAGGAACGGCCCAGACAGGCCACAGGAACAGCCTAGGAGGAAGACTGGGGGGCAAGAGGCAAAGAGGAAGAAACTGGGATGCTGGGAGTATGGGGGGGG
>BDUI01001394.1:96527-109649 GCA_002335545.1 Apodemus speciosus
AAACAAACAAAAAAAAAATTTCAGGGCTTGAAATCCATCATTCTATGCTTTTCTGGCCTTTAGAGCTTCCTCTAAAGAAACCTGCTGATATTCTGTTAGGGCTGCCCTTGTAAGTGAGTTGGCATTTCTCTTTTGTACCTTTCGATCTTTCTTCTTTGGTTTGGAAGCTTAACCATAGTCAGTGAGAGAATGGTTTTTGCTCATACTTATTTAGAGCCCTGATGCCTCTATACCCATATCGTCCCATGAGTTAGGGAAGGTTCTGTGTATTTCATTGTACAAGTTTTCTATCTTTTGACATGGGTCTCTCTACTCCTTTCTATACCCCAGTTATACATACAATTGCCCTTTTGTGGTGTTCCATAGATCTTCTGTGTTCCGGTCGTCCTGCCTTACATTTTTTCTGGTCTACCTGTCACAGTTTTCAACCTCTTCTTAAGCCATGATATTCTCTTCTACTTATTCTAGTCTGTGATGAGGCTTTCCCCTGAATCCCTTTGTTTCTGTTGTTGTTGTTGTTGTTGTTGTTGTTGTTGTTGTTGTCATCGTTGTTGCTTTATGTGCTCCTTTGTCTTCCTTTACTTCTTTAGTTGTTTGGGTCATTTTAAATTTCATTGCTCTTTTTGTGATTTTTAAAAAAGTTCTTGCTGGAGAGATGGCTCAGCGGTTAAGAGTGCTGACTGCTCTTCCGGAGGTTCTGAGTTCAAATCCCAGCAGCCACATGGTGGCTCACAACCATCTGTAATGGGGTCAGACGCTCTCTGCTGGTGTGTCTGAAGACAGCTACAGTGTAGTTACATATAATAAATAAATAAATCTTTTTTAAAAAGAAGTTCTTTTATATTCTTTGTTTTCATCTATTCACTTGTCACATATGTGTATGTACCTGCATGTGTGCATATGCACATACCACAGCTTACATGCAGAGCCAAAGGACAGCGTACAGGAGTCAGGTCTCTCCTTTAATCATGTGGACTCTGAGGCTCACCTCAGCAGTTCAGGCTTTCGAATGCCACTATAAATAAAATTCACTTTTAATTATGATATAATAATACCAATAATAATACATTTTACTTGCAGTTTAAATATGTTAGCTTATATGTAGGAACAATATATTTTGCTAAACTGAAATATTTATTCTAGTATCTATTTTGTATTTCGGAGTTTTTCATCACATCATTTTTAATGACACCTATTTATTCCTTTCTAATATATATACCTTTTATTATTTTTCCCATATCTCTACTCTGGGTTAGGGTTCAAACACAATCTTGAATGAAAGCCATAAGTGAAGAACATAACTTGTTCTTGACCTTTGGGTCAAAGGCATCCGGCATTTTCCCATCAAACATGAACTGGCTCTGTGATGTCTTAGATGCCCTCCATCCGGTGAGGGTGTTCTTCTCCTGGCTGGACTTCTCTGTGAGACCTTTCACAGCTGTTTCTATAGACTGTCATTGGTGTGTCTGCAGATGGAGGTTAGTGCCTCCTCTTAGCGCTGCTCAGATGTCCCTCACAGCATGCCAGTTGTCATAGTTCCTGTTCACAGGATTGCTGTCAACCCTGCTGGTGCCGCATTAAAGAGATGCACCTTATGCTCTGTAACCAGGTGGTTCCTTACTTTGACTGATACAGTGTGACTCCTTTGTATTTTTCTTCTTATTTTTAACATGGAATTAATTTTCTGAACTCTTTAATGTGTGAGTCAATTATTTTTATCAGCGTTGGAAGTTTCTCAAATACTATCTCAACAAATTATGCAACATTTTCTGTCTCTGTCTCTGTCTCTGTCTCTGTCTCTGTCTCTGTCTCTCTCTTTCTCTCTCTCTCTCCCATCATGGGACTTATGTTGTATGTGAATTATAACTTTTGATCAACTAGTACATTAGTTTTTAAAAATTCTTTTTCCTGTGATTCCATTTGGGTGTTGGGAATGTCTCCCAGTTCATTCACCATTTTTAAATTTATACCTATCAAAAGCATTTTCAAGTTTGGATACTATATTTTTAAGTTCTAGACATTTCATTTACTTAAATAATGGATTCAGAATCTCTTTAAATTCCTCATTTCTTATATTTTGCCTATTTTTTTTCTTTTTTAAACAAGATATGACAGTTAAGTGATAGTTACTTTCTGTGGGCTCCTGACTAACAATGTCTTAATCACTTAGGTCTCAATTTCTATTCTGTTTCTCTTTGCTCATTTGATTTGTTTTTCTGTCTGTCTGTCTGCCTGCCTGCCTGTCAGTCTGCTCCCATGCCTCATCCTTTTTGATTGGGTTCTGAGAGTTAAAAATCTATAGCAATGGGCTAGCTTTATCATGACTTGTCTTTGGATTAGCCTGGCTCATTTGTTTTGATTTGATTTTTTAGGATTTAGTCATTGTCCCTAGAATCTGTTATTTCCAGGGACTCAACTACAATTCCCTCCACTCAGAAAAAACTGAACTTTAACACCATACACACACACACACACACACACACACACACACACACACACACACACACACACACACGCGCGCCTGCTCCATGTGGCTCTTCAGATCTGTCTACAGCTCAACAACAACAGAAACAAAGGAAAAGCCTATACACTCACAAAAATGAACAATTCTTTACTCAATGACCACCCAGTCAAGGAAGAGATAAAGAAAAAAAAAGCTCTCTAGAATTTAAGATCAGCTGGAGGTGATCTCTACAGGTTCTACTTCCCCTTCGTTTGGTATTTCAGCTAATGCCATCTCTCTTAGGTCTGGGAAACCTCTTGCTTCTCTGGCTCCTGGGACTTTCTAGTGGCTACTCCCAGTTCCCCACCCTCCACTGCTACATATTTCTATTCACATTCCTGACCCTCTGTATTTCTCTCCTGTCTTTTCTCATACTTGATCTTGCCCCCTCTTTTTTTGCTCTCCCTCCTCTCTTCCTCCCAGGTACCTCCCTCCCTCTACCTCCCATGATTATTTTGTTCCCCTTTCTACCTAGGATTGAAGCATCCACACTTTGGTCTTACTTCTTAAGCTTCAGGTGGTCTGAAAGTTGTATCATGGGTATTCTGAGCTTTTGGGCTAATAATTCACTTATCAGTGAGTACATACCATGTGTGTTCTTTTGTGAATGGGTTACCGCACTCAGGATGATACTTTCTATTTCCATCCATTTGCCTGCAGATTTCATGAAGTCGTTGTTTTATAGCTGAGTAGTACTCCATTGTGTATGTAAATGTACCACATTTTCTGTACCTCAGTTCTTCCATTGAGGGACATCTGGRTTGTTTTCAGCTTCTGGATATTATAAATAAGGCTGCTATGAACATAGAGGAACATGAGTCCTTGTTATATGTTGGAGCATCTTTTGGGTATATGCCCAGTAGTGGTATAGTTGGACCTTAAGGTAGAACTATTTCCAATTTTCTGAGGAACTGCCAGATTATTTTCCAAAGTGGTTTTATCTGCTTGCAATCCCACCAGCAATGGAGGAATGTTCCTCTTTCTCCACATCTTTGCCAGCATCTACTGTCACCTGATCTTTTTATCTTAGCCATTCGATTGGTGTGAGGTGGAATCTCTGGGTTGTTTTGATTTGCAGTTCCATGATGACTAATGATGTTGAACATTTCTTTAGGTGCTTCTCAGACATTCAAGATTCCTCAGTTGAGAATTCTTTGTTTAGCTCTGTACCCCATTTGTAATAGGGTTATTTGATTCTCTGGAGTCTAACTTATCGAGTTCTTTGTATATATTGATATTAACCCTCTATCGGATGTAGGATTGATAAAGATCTTTTCCCAATCTATAAGTTGCCATTTTTGTCCTATTGACAGTGTCCTTTGCCTTATGAAAGCTGTTCAATTTTATGAGATCCCATTTGTCTATAGTTGATCTTAGAGCCTGAGCCATTGGTGTCCTGTTCAGGAAATTTCCCTCTATGCCCATGTATTCGAGAATTTTCCCTACTTTCTCTTCTATTAGATTCAATATATCTGGTTTCATGGAAGTTCTTGATCCACTTGGACTTGAGCTTTGTACAAGGAGATAAGAATGGGTCAATTTGCATTCTTCTACATGCTGACCACCAATTGAACCAGCACCATTGGATGAAAATGCTGTCTTTTTTCCACTGGATGATTTTGGGTTTTTTGTCAAATATCAAGTGACAATAGGTACTGGGGTTTATTTCTGGGCTTTTAATTTTGTTCCATTGGTCTACCTGTCTGTCTCTGTACCAGTACCATGAGGGTTTTTTTTAATCACTATTGCTCTGTAGTACAATTTGAGGTCAGGGATGGTGATTCCCCCAGAAGTTCTTTTGTTGTTGAGAATATAACTGTAACATTTCTCTTTATAATTGCCTATACTCACTTCMTTTCCCTCCTTCAGGGTCTATGCACATATATAAAACATTTCTACCTATTTTTCTTTCTCTCTTTCCTTTATTATTTTTACCTTAGTATTTCTTTCTATGAATGCTTACATTCAGTCTCTTTCCCCTTTTTAGTATCCAAGCACACTTACTAGAGATTTCTATTTATTTCTCTCTTATTGCTTCCAAACTTACATATTTATTTCTATATCTAAGTTTCCCTAAACTCTGTCATCTGGGTGGCCTGTTCCATGCATACATTATCAGCTCAAGGTCTTCAGCTTCTGGCTTTGCTCAGGATTTCTGGGCCTCAGTTTCTTGAATGCCACAGCTTCTACTGACTCGGGTCTCACAGTAGGGTATGTGGCTCCTGGCTTCTCCACCAGCCTTACCTTCCACCCAGTTCCAGGCACCATACACTGCAGCTCCAGCACCTGCCTGCTGTGCCAGTTGCTCATGGGCCCTGTTCACCCACAGGCACCATCTGCTGCCATTGCCACCATTGCTGCTGCCTCTCAGCTTCTTTGAGGAACTCTGCCACCTGCCACTCACAGAGCAGTGTGCCAGAACTTTTGGCCTAAGCATGAATCTAGTGTCTAAGCTTGAATTCTAGGCCCCACTTTGGGCGCCAAAATCTGTGGGTTTTCTTGAACCCTCCAGCAGTGTAAATAAGACATAGAGGCTACTAATAAAGTTTAAAGCCTTTGCAGGGGCAGTCTCCCACTACCATTTAAACTTAACCCAACTATCTAGCCTATGACCTGCCACATGACTAGTTCTATACCTTTATTTGCTCCACTGTCTTCTGTGCCTGTTTCCTCCCCATCCACTCTTCTGCATATCTGCTTTCTTCTTGAGCCCTCCTCTGCCCAGAAATTCTACCCTAGTACTTCCTACTCCAGTTATTGACTGTCAGATCTTTATTACAACCAATCAGCATGAGACAACTTCTGATACATCTTTAGATTGCCTTTAGGCATGTGAGAAAGGAAAATTATTTACAAAATAGAAAACCCAGTGATAGACCATAGAAATGACGATACCCAAATCCTGCCAGCATGAGTCACCCCACATCAAAATACTCTCATATACCTCAAACTTCAAAATTCTCTTGAAGTAACATGCATTATTAATAGAAGAATCATAATCTCTAGAATTTTAGAGATGGCTCATTTTCCCTCTATATAACTTTTCTTATTTTGAGTGATTTTTCCTGGCCCTGGTCAGAATGAATTACTGACTGAGGAACAGTAYGAACATGAGTCCCTGGTTCTTTAGGAACTGGTTGCTATAGAACACACAAAATTTAAAACTGGACACATTTGAAAGTTTCCCATCATTATTTGAACATTCAAAGGTAAACTCAGATCTGTAAAAAAAAATCCCATCATCAAGCAGAAGTAATATATGTCATATTGGGCTTAAATGACTGTGTCAGTGGAAGACACAAGCAACTYGCATGAGAGGAAGTTCAAATAAATCCAGAGTCCCATGGTATCCACATGTTTCCATCAGCTCTTAACTATGGTCTCTTGAGAAACCCTCTATTCCTTATAATTAATTCCCGCAGGAGTAAAAAAGTTCAAGCCTAATACAGCAAATAGTTTTCTAAAATATGCTAGGACCAGCCAAGACTGGCCTGTTGCTAAGGGCCCTCAAGGAGACCAACAAGCTAAACGAGTGTTACCAGWGGGCAGAACTTACAGCAATGTCTGCTTTTCACACAAGTTCATCTCACCTACGCAGTAAAATCAAAAGAGCTATATTTCTATGCCTGTCTAAGGACATGGTGAAGAGGAAGTCTAGAAGTGGTTAAGGTGGTAGATCTCTAAAGTGGACATACATTGTGAAGATATTTGCACTCCATGTGACTCTTTACCAAAGTACATCCACAATAGCCAAGCTCTCCAAAACAGGCAAGAGTCAGAAAAACCATGTAGTCAGAGTCTGTGAACACCCCGGTGTTTGTTTCAAAGAGTCACAAAGGGAGTATGTGTATGCTACAATGACATCAATGGAGACTGAAGACAAGTTCATTGAGGCTGCTAAGTCTCATCTTCTGCTAAGATCCCAAGATACCAGCAACAAGGGCCAACACTAAACTCCCATGTGAAGGACCCACTAGTCAAGGAAACCAACTATGGATGACACTGGATCTCTTTTATCATCCTGGGACAATGTTTTTTTCTTTAGCAAAATAAAAGTCTATTCTGGATATGAATTTACCCCTCTTACAATATATTTGCCAGTAACACCTACCCATTTAATAAACGCATTACATGTATTGTAGTTTGAATTAGAAATGTCCCCCATAGGCTCTTGTATTTAGATGTTTGGTGTCCTGTTGGTGTTGCTGTTTGGGAAGGTTATGAAACTTTTAGTACATGGAACCTTACTGGAGGAGATGCTACTCGGGGGCTGACTTTGAGAATTTTAGCCTCATCCCACTTCCTGCTTGCTTTCTTTGTTTCCTGTTTGTAGTTGAAATATGAGCTTGTATTCTTGCTCCTAATGCCATGTTTTCCCTGATCTTATAGACACCTAGCTCTGTGAAACTGTAAGCCAAGATAAATGCTTTCTTAAGTTACTTTTGGTCATACTATTTTATCACAGTAAAGAAAAAAACAATACAGTTAGCCAATTTAGTTGGTCCATGTTTGTCACTGCAGCAAAATAGCAGCTGTGGTAAGAAGCGAAGGTTGTGGCTCAGTGTCAGGGTTTCAGCCCAGGACTGCTTGACCCTAAACTATGAGCCTGTGCTAAAGCAGAATACCAGAGAATGGACATGCGATAGCAACTGTTCACCTTTGGCATCTATGTACGAAAGCAAAGGGAGAGTGAGTATGGTCAAAAGTAGACTCTTTAAGGGCATGTCATTGGTGACTTACTTGTTGTTACTAGGTCTGTTCTCCCAGTTTCCATAACCTCCCAGCAAGGCCACGAAATTATGACCAAGTTAGTGGACTAATCCACTAACAAAGTGACAACTCTCACAATCCAATCATTTTCCCCAAAGCCTATCAATCAGGGGACCACGCCGTTAATGCATGACTCCTCCAGAAACATTTTAGATCTAAACCATAGCATATTCATCATGATAATATCCCATAAGGCCTTGTCTTTGACATAGGAACTCAATGGGGTAAAAGAAATACAACAATCCTGTGCCCATAGTAATCACAGATCTTAGAATGTTTGTCATCACTCAGAAGCAGATAGCCTGGGTGAATGAAGGGATAACTGAGGGATACCCACTGTGGAGGGCAGTCCATGGTCTGAGTATATTATAGACAGAGCACACAGGTCTGGAAACAAGGGCAGAAGTAGGGGCATCTCCTCTCACTAAACCTGAGAACCTATTCCAAACATTTGATTCTTCTTCTCAATGTTGGGATCTCTTGGCTGGTCATTTTCATTCTTTAGAGTAAGAATACATTGCTATGAAGTGACATGGGCACATCCTCCCCCCCCCAGACCCCACCTCCACAGCTCCTCACTACCTGCAGCAGGCAGGAGAGCTAGCCCTGTCCCTCACCAGCTGCAACACTCAAGAGAGTGGGCCCTGTACCTCACCTGGGCAATGCAATAGAGCTGGCTCTGGTGGCATGGGTGTGGATGAGACAGCCTTGCCCCTTGATGGCTGTGGCATTGGGTGGGCTAGCTGGGGCAGTGATGGAGAGCTAGTCCTGATGGCATGGGTGCAGGAGAGCTGGCAGGATGACCAACTCAGCTACCACCCAGGCTCAGATCTTGTTGGCCCACCCCAACATCCACCCCACTTATGAACTGCTGGACCATGTGAAGGGGCCAGTCCTGCAGTTATAAAGCTGCACACAGGGCAACATCAGGATATCTGAGAGGAGCCCTGGTGAGTATCCATTACTGTTAGTATAGCAGATGCCAGGAGCCTTAAACCAAACCAATAGCTCATGGCAATGAACATTTGTAAGTGAAGATGCATGGACAGCGAGGTACACTGTGGGACACACTGTGACACACTGTGAAACACCACAGCTTCCACGGGGAGATGTTGTTGTTTTGTTTGTTTGCTTGCTTTGTTTTTGGGGTGGCTGCAACAGCAGGGGGGATACAAAGGGACAGGGAGATGAGTGGGATTGGGGTGCATGATGTGAAATTCACAAAGGATCAATAAAAGGTTAAAAACAAACAAGAATAGAATGCATCTACCATCACTCAAATAATTTGCTGGCCTGGAAGCTGAGATTGCCACCTGAAATTTTGGAGATCTTTATACCACAGATTCAACAGGTAAAGAAGGGTACTTCTAATGTATTTGGTCATGAAGAGGAAATACACTTGTGGCCATGTGGTGAGAGCCAGAACTATTCCTGATACCAGACACGTCTCAGAAAGGCATATCAGTATTCCATAAGCAACAATGAAACTTAGCAGGAAGCCAGCAAACCAAGACAGGAGGTTCTTTAATATTTAAAGATCCAGGTCTTCCTCTGGCATTATGCAATCCTGCTATAGTGGTCTAGACCTTAGGCAGAATATGGATCTGTGAGTCAGGAAACTAAGTTATACCACCCCTACACTTCGCTGTCCTTCTTTTAGACTTCTTACTGTTTCCTGCTCTTATTTCCTGTCTCCTCTGTTTTAAGGGTGAGACAGGATAACAAGAACAAAGGTTTCATCATTAATATAAAATTCTAGCCCCTTGAGTACTGTTAATGATGATCTTCTCGTTAGTAACAAAGGCTAGGGATAAAGCCTAATTCCATCATACACATGATGTAGGAGATACCAGGAAGTGATCCCTGGGGATGCTGCAGTGGAGCTATGGGAGATGCATCTTAAAGGAGAGTGCCCAAGAGACCTGCTTGAAAGGAGAGGGCTGTGGGTTTAATGGGCTACAGCTTAGCCCAGCCTGCTGCTTCCACCAAAGCCTGGTGTAGAGAACCGTTGAAGACACCAGTGCGAAGTGGACCCAATAGGTGAGTGTTGCAGGGGATGGAGGGAGGGCAGACCGAGGCAGAGAAAGCCACAGTGAAGAGAAGAACAGAGGCCTGTGAATTATAGACTTGTTAGGTTGGACTGTAAACAGAGGCAGGTCCTCGGGCTCCAGAATGATTGCACACACACTAGCTCTTAGACCTTGAGTTAGGCACACTGGTAGGTACAGGCAAGGTCTGCCAACAACAGAATTCAAACCATCTGGGCCTGGGTTTCCCTTCAGAAAGACAAGGCTAAGGAGAGCCAGAGCCATGGGGAACAGCAGCAAACTGAGTTCTTATGACGTCCAGCTTTTGTGAGCACATGAAAGCACTATCTGCCTAAAGGAAAGCTTACAAGGGCACAGACAGGGACCAAAGGAAGTGGCTCAATGGAGGTCACAGAGCGAGTGGTGAGCAGGCATTTGTATCTTGTCATCTCCCAAGTTTATGGACTTGCCTGCTACAGCGGGTGTGAATTGTGAAGGTAAAGTGTGTGGCTTTGTGGTGAAAACTGTCTTTCTCCCATAGAGCACGGATCATGTGACATATGTCGTTTCATCCCCCACTCTGCCAAACACACAGGGGACACTCAGAAGGCGGTTCATTGAACAGTAAATCCTTTAGAGATCTATCCATCAACATCCTCGCCGTGCAGATGAGATAAGCAGTGCTGAAGGTCATAGCAAGAAAGAATAAGGGCTGGTCCAGCATCAATCTCTTGGTTGATGGGCAGGGCTTGGACCTTGCAGCTAGGCCGGCCCCAGGAGCACCCTCTGCTGTCGCTCCTCATTCTGTGACCTTGGACAAGAGCCTGTCCTCTTAATCTTAATTAATTTCCCTTTTTGTGTATATGGTCCATTTTTACTTGACTTATTAAAGTGTATGCATTTGTGTGCATGTGAGCATCTGTGTTTGTGAGTGTGTATGTGTGTAAGTATGTGTGTTTGTGTGTGTGTACGAATATGTGTGTATGTTTGTGTATGTGTATGTGTGCATGCATGTGAGTGTGTATATGTGTGTGTGAGTATGTGTATGTGTGTGTCCACATGAGTGAGTGTGTGTGCATTTGTGTGTGTTTGTGTGTGAGTGTGCATGTGTGTGATGTATGTGTAAGTTCATGTGCACAAGTGTGAATGTCAGAGGACCACTTTTGGGATTGGTTCTGTTTCCGCTGTGGATCCAGGAATCAAACTCAGATTACCAGACTGTGCAACGAGAGCCTTTATCCAGCACACCATCTTGCCAGCCCACTTTTTTCAGTTTTAAGAAGCATAACCAGCAGGGAGGGCTCTGTGRGGGAGATGATGTACCGCAAGGGCAGGTTGGACATTCAGGTGACTCATCCATCTGCCCTTCTCTCTCTACCCATGGTAGAGCTGGCGCTAGAAGATTCCCTAGAGCTGGGTCTTTTGGCCCTAGGCATGGGCTGCATTACTTAGACACAGACTACAGTTCGGGAGAAGACAGCCCTATGTTAGAAAATGGAGTCTGCCTAAGGGACGTTGGCATTTCCTGTGATGAACTAGTTGCCACCAAATATCAAGCCCTTTAAGAAACTGAGCAGCTTTGGTGTCCCTGCTTTGGTGGTGGCCCAAGCCTGGACTGCCTATTAGACAATCCAGCACCACACAGCAGGCAAATGCCACAAGCTGGCTCCCCACCAGGATCTCGGCATCCATGCCTCTATTAGCGAATGGTGGGCAGAGGAGGGAGACGCAGGGGCAGATGGGGCACGTCTGGGTGTGTCCTTCTCAGGTTCGTGCCTCCAACATAACCCCTCGCCCTCGAGCTCAGTCTGATCCTGGGAGAACAGCCAGCCGATGATTGACGTGGAGCTGCAATGTCCAGGTAGGGCAGGCGGTGTCCCCGAGGGTGTGAAGCAAGCGGACTACTGAATCTATTGGCACGTGGGGGTCTGGTTCATGGAGTCTCAATTTGGAACCAGTTGGCATGCTCTTTTGTAAAGTTAAGGACATATTATCAAGGGGGTGTTTGCATTGCCAGACACCAATTTAAATTCTACCATATCAAGCCTTTGAAAAATATTTGAAATTTAGTCTTTTCTGATATCAACTCTAAAAGGGGGAAGTCGAAACCTCTGCCCAATATTTTTTTTTGCTTGGAAATGTGATGTCCAGATTCCTCAGGAAATATAGAAAGGAGAAGGAGCCATGCCCCAGACAACAGAGACTCAGCACAATCTTCAGCCAGCTGGTGTGGTGTCTAGGAAAGCCCCATCTTCCTGTGCGAAGTCTCTGGCCTACAGGGGATAGGATGCCTGGAAAAGAACTCTTACTATTATATAATTGTTTGGGCATGAGAAATATTTTGTTAGAAAATGGGAGAATAAAAGTCATGGGATCACTGAGATTAAAGACACAATATTATCAATGTCAGGAGACTCTTACCTCCAATAGTACAGAGGACAAGCCTAAGGCTGAGAATAAACAGTATTCTCCTTTAGCTTAAGTCCCCACATCTGTAGGTTGAAACATTCCATTTTGATTCTTCTGAGAGTTCTTTTCTGTGGAAACCGATACCCCAAGCATATCTCAAGTCCTCTACAAATCACTCCTTCCCCATCTGCCCCAAGGCATCTTCTGAGCAGAGAGCAGAGAGGCCAGCTGAGTGATGGCCGTACAGTAGTTTACTAGGGTACCGCCTGGGCTGGGGAGGAGAGTCAGTGGTCCCGCAGAGAGACTGCGGCAGATTCAGTCTTGCAGAATCACCAGAGAAGCATCATCAGGGCCCTTGACTTGACAGAGCACCTAAAGCATTCTCAATGTCACCATTTTTCCTTAAAATGACAGAGACCCTCACACTGGGACAGGGGACAGATGTGTCAACTTAGAAAGAGACAGCAGAATGGAGCAAACAAGAGAGAGGGAAGTCAGTGGTGGGCTAATAGTTACACTGGGAAGATAGGATGTTTCCATAAAGAGACATCTATCCTCCCCCACTGCAGGGCCACAAGGGTACCAGAAACAAGTAAAAAGTAAATGAGTTAATTGACTTAGAGAGATCTGATATTCCCAAAAGATTCATGTCGGACATGGAAGGGAAAGCCCAGCTCATCCATAGTGCTTGGCACCACTGCCATCACATGACGATGTCACTGTCCCCTTCATACCTTTCTTTACCAGGAGACTTTCAGTCCTATGAGGCTAAAACCTCTCTCCTGACCAACACATCTGCATGTACTCAGTGACTGACACACAGTTTTTATATTACGGGCTGACTCTTACATTATACGGGTTTTATTTTTCTATAAGGTTTCTATAAGTGCTTTACCCATCCTTGGTTTTTAAAGGAAAGAGGGAGTTCTGGTATAGGTTGAGGAATCTGGCACAAGACAGAGCCCATATCCTCTAGAACTGACAGTAAGTGAATTGTTTATCTCAATCAGACAATGGCCATTATGTAATCCTCATCTCAGATCCTTGGGTTTTTCTGTTTACAGATTGGCGTGGAAACCTCCTGAGCATCCAGCTTTAACCCACCATGGAGAACATAGCCTGTAATGGGTCAGGGAACTCTCAGACCAGCTTCTACCTTATAGGCATCCCCTCTCTGCAAAAATCCCTCTTCCTTCCTGTCTTTGTCATCTTTCTCCTCCTCTACCTGCTCATCCTGGTGGGGAACACCCTGATCCTGGTGGCTGTGGTGGCCGAGCCCAGCCTCCACAAGCCCATGTACTTCTTCCTAATCAACCTCTCAGCTCTAGACATCCTTTTCACCACAACCACTGTCCCGAAGATGCTGTCCCTATTCCTGCTGGGAGACCGCTTCCTCAGTTTCCCTGCCTGCTT
>BDUI01001395.1:25616-39392 GCA_002335545.1 Apodemus speciosus
TGTGTGTGTGTGTGTGTGTGTGTGTGTGTGTCTGTGTGCATGCATGTGCTGTGTGTGTACAGGCATAAGTGGAGGACAGAATATGGGATTGGTTGTCTTAKAATGAGATAACAAGTCATTTGAGAACTACTGAACAGTTATGTTGTGAACCAAACTCGGGTCCTCTATGAAAGCCATAAGTACTCTTGACTGCTGACCTCTTAATGACTGACATCTTTCTCTCCAGCCTCAGCTTCATTTTGTTCATCTGCAGATGAAGGTATTGATTGAAACAGCAGGTACTGCAGTGCATGCACCATGCCTCACCCAATAAATGCTAGCTGCTATAACTGTTATGATTCTTGTGAGTATTGATTTTTTTCTAATGGAGACAGTGAAGGAAATGGACATTGGATACTCTGGCCACTGCAATCCAGATATGCTTTAATCAGTTCTCATTGACACATGACTCAAAATAGGACATTCAGCAAACATCTAATGAATACATTAATAAAACCCAGAGTATTTTCAAGACTACTAAACTGGGTTTGATACTCACGAGATGATGGGCAGAAATACATAAATGTACACACCAGGACCATATTTGACTGATTGTGGAACATTTGGCAAGGTAGTTGAATCTGTGATATCACTTTCTCACATAACAACACTCCAAATGTCCCTGGGAGGTCTGTGCACACTGTGAGCAAAGAGAGGTTGGCATGGAACTGAGATGTTTTGGTTGTGGGCTTCTCAGTGAAGGCTCACTTCTTCTCCCCCCCACCCCCACCCCCAGTGTTTCCTTAGGAAACAGAGTATCTAACATGCTGTGTTCACTGTGAGCTTCCCACAGACCTCTGCTTTACCTTATTTCTCCTTAAGTCCTCATTTAAACTCAATTGGTTTTTCCAGACCAGAAGTGAGCATGGGACACAAATGTACTCATGATTATTGATGACTAAGATCACAATGTGGAAGACAGATGCTATCAATAGCAGAATTAGAAAGGCCACAGACTGAGCCTGTTTAGAGAGGACCCATGATGAATGTGACCTCAGACAGGACAGCTTTAAACAAAGACTCTTGGAGGCAGGTAAGTGGAAACAGAGCTAGGAGAAAGCAGAGTGAAGTTGCAGCTGAATGGGTTTGGTGAAGCATGCATAATCCCAGTGCTCAGGAGAAAAGGCTGGAGGATCACTAGAGTTTGAAGTCAGACTAGGCTACAAAGTTAAGACCCAGTCTCCGAAACTAAATGACAGAAAAAAATTAAAAGTGAAAAATAAATGAAAATGAAAATGGGTAAGGACTTCAGCAAACATGGCAGGAAGTAGGAGCATGAGGAGCAAGAGTCACCTGCTAAGGAGTGCAGTGAGGCTTCTAGGCTGTGTGCAATAYAGACAGAAAAGATACGGAAGTGAACCTAGTTACAGCAAGGCCAGTTACACAGGTGAAAGTGAGCCAGTGGGTGGAAGGGTATTGAAGCAGAGGTCTGCACAGGGAAGGATGTCTCTATAGACACATACCTGCGAGACTAATTTAAAATGTATTCCAGGACTGAGGAGGTGGCTCAGTGGGTGCTTTTTCTAGAAGCCAGAGGACCTGAGACTGAATACCCAGCAAGCATAATGCCCCAAATCCAGGCATGTATGTGCCTTGAGCCACAGCACTGAGGCTCAAAGCCAAGTGGATCCTGAGAACTGGTTGGCCAGACCTCCAAGAAAATTTTAAAAAGGCTAGCTTGTGGCTATCAATGCTGATCAAATGGAGGTCTATAGAGGAAGACATCCAACATGGTGTTCTGGCTTCCACGAGGATGTTCATAGCTCTCCAAAGTTTAGGTAAGTGCTGGCAAGCCATTTCTGTTAGAGACCAACCACTTCAGGTGTTGCAGACTATATGGTTTTAGTCAGAAGAACTCAGTCCCCCTGTTGTACTTTAGAAGCAAATATTTCAAAATAAATAAGTGGATGACTTTACTATGTTACAGTAAGCTCAAACTTCAAGGAAAGAAAAAAGCTAGCTGGATTTAACTCTGAGGTTGTAGTTTGTGGACCACTGCTTTCAAGCTTTCAGTGAGCAGCAGAGTACTGAAATGAAAAGGCTCTGTTCTGTTCACCCCTATCCCCCTAAGAACCTAATAAGATATCTGTCATGACTGAGTCTATGCTTCTCAGACAGAGCTTAGTAACTCCAAAACTCATATAAACCATAGTATAATAGGACTGTTGAATTGGTTTGAATTACATGCTGAGGCATGCACAGGTTTCATTGGGCCTGAAGCTCAAGCAAACACACAAAAGACAAGTTCCAAGTGTGTGTTCATTTACAAGATTCCAGTCTATACTTTCAAGTACACTAACACTGAACTCCCAGATTATAAACATCTTAAGGTTAGTGCATGTGTCCTGTATCAGTTGTAGAGACTCTTTACTTGCCAGTCTATAGATGAATGGTCTGAAGGACCTGAGAATTCATTATTCTGTTATCCTTATATGCAGGTTTCAGTCACCTGAATAGAGCAGAGGTCAGCTGCATTGTGCCTTCCACCTGTTAAATTCCTATCAGCAGCTAACAGAAGCTGAGAGTCTATGGCCTGAGTCTTAAGGGGATGACACTTCACTTTTCTGTCAATCCCAGATGGCTGGAAAAAGATGGCTTCTTGGCTGCACTGCTTGGCAAGATCTGGACCTTTGTCTTCTTTAGATATCATGAGCTGGTCATTAAATGCTTATTCCTACTGCTTTGCTAAATCCAGGGAGGAGAAGTATAGAAAATACATCATTTTTTTAAAAAAATAAAAAGCTGTTATTTTTCCTAAAGAAATATGTACATGTAGGACGCATCAGTAATCTCAGCTTTCAAGAGGCTGAGAACGGAAAATCATTAGTTCAAGGACAGCCTGAACAGTATAGCAAGACCTTGTCTAAAGGAAGGAACAAATGAAGGATAGAAAGAAGGAGGGGGAGGAGGGAGGACAGAGGAAAGAAATGAAGAAAGGGGGAGGGAGGAAAAGAGGGAAGGAAAAAGAGAGATAAAGAGAGAGGGGGTAATGAGGGGAGAAAGGGGGAAGAAGGACAGAGGAGGCAATGAAGGAGGGGATGGAGGAAAGGAAGAACCGGTACACAGTGAATTATCTCTAAGCAGTGTGGTATGTAGCAGTCAGCCATTTTCAAATCAAACCCCACTTTGAGCCCACTTTTGTTCCACTTTCAGGGTCAACATAGGCCCTAGGTGCTCAGCATTCCTATTCTATGCATCTGTAAAAATGTGACCAAAATGAGACTGGAAAAGTTTATTTTTATTATTAATAACATCTTTATTACACAGATGAGAGTATCCCAGACAAGTATTAATATCAATGTGGCCCAGGACAGCTAGAAAGCATTATTTCAATAGACGACCTCTGGTGATCTCAGCTAACAACAGGACGACTTTCTCAAGCAAGTGAAAGCAATGGCCATTAAGGGCTACATGTTTGGTGTCCAGTGTGACCCTGAGGAGCATGGACAGTAATTCCCAATTACCTGAAGTGCTATCAGGCTGAAGAGAGGAAGGTGGACTATATCATTTTCCTGCTTAGAGTTTCTTAGAGATTGGAGAGTGAAGACAACAATGATGACAAAATGAACAACTCATTTTGATGCCAATAGCTTTGAGTGAAACTTGTGTTTCACAGTAATTATCTGCTTTGAACACTTCATCCACCCATTGTCTCAGACAATGCATTGCTCCACTCTGCAAGAATGGGTTGAATTTTTTGTTTATATCTACATCAGTTTTTGTTCTGTTTTCCTGTTATGATTTAAACATAAATTAATTCTACCACAGGATTTCAGCAAAAGCAACAAGAAAACTGACTGATGCACAGCTAATACAGACCCTTCTCTCAGCTACAGCCTACCTGAAGTAAGGAATCAGATACTGTTTTTATGGCAGTGTACAAAACCAATATTCAACATGGCTCAAGAAAGATGAAGTGATAGAGGACGGCTGTAATACTGACTTGCTAATTTCAACCTATATGGGGCCCCTCAACCTATAGGAAACTCCCCTCTGTGTATGAACTCCTAACACCCCCTTTATCCATTACCCTACCAACAGAGCATCAAGTTGCTGTGTGACTAGGCACATCCTTTCCCACTAAGGCCAGAAAAGGCTATCCATTTCTGGGAGTGGGATTCACAGACAGGAAGGTAAGCAACAGGCTTAGGGACATCCCATGCTCCAGTTGTTTGAGGGATCCACATAAAGACCAAGCTGTTCATCTGCTATAAATGTGCAGGGAGCTTAGGTTTGCCATGCTTGCTCTTTGGTCGGTGATTCAGTCTCTAGGAGAGACCAAGGGTCCAGCTAGTTGACTCTGTTGGTCTTCTTGTAGAATCTCTGTCCTCTTTGGGTCTCTCAAATTTACTCTCAGCTCTTCTGTAAGACTCCCCAAGCTCCATCTACTGTTTGGGTGTGAGTCTTTTCATTTCTTTCCATTGGCTCTTGGGTAGAGTCTCTCAGAGGATAGTAATGCTGATTCCTGCCTGCAACCATAATGGAGTATCATTAATAATGTCAGAGATTGGTTCTTGTCCATGGGATGGTACATAATTTGGAATAGTCCTTGGCTGGCCATTCTGTAATTCTCTTTATCCCTGTACATACTGTAGGCAGGACACATTTTGCATCAAAGGCTTTGTGGGTAGGTTGCTTTTTCCCTATCTTTCTAATAGGAGTCTTCCCTGAATACAGCAAGTGGCCACATCAGTACCCATATCCCTCACTGCTAGGAACCTCAGCTAGTTTTACCACCTTAGACCCTCTGGAGCCTCTACCCATCACAGGTCCCTGGCATGTCCTAGATGTTGCCTTTGCCCACCCTCCAGATGATCTTCCTTCTCTCTCTCCTGCTCTCCTACATAGGACCTACCCCCAATCCCCCTAACCTCCCCATCTCCTTTTACCCGGTTCTATCCTTCCATTGACCCTGATATGTATTGTTTCTCCTTCTGAGGAAGATACAACCATCTTCCCTTATGCCCTCCTTGCTATTTGGCTTCTTTGGTTCTGCTGATTATAGCGTAGCTATCTTATACTTTATGGCTAATATCCACTTATAAATGAGAACTTACCATGCATGTCCTTTTGCATCTGGGTTATCTCACTCAGAATGATATTTCCTAGTCCCATTTACTTGATTTGAAATTCATGCTGTCCTTGTTTTTAATGACTTTTTAGAATGCCATTGTGTAGCTATACCTCATTTTTCTGTATCCATTCTTCATTTGAGAGACATCTAGGTTCTTTCCAGTTTCTCACTATTACAAATAAAGCTGCTATAAACATAGTTGAGCAAGTGTCCTTGTGGAATGCATCTTTTGGGCAAATGCCCAGTTGCTGTATAGCTGGGATTTAAGGTAGAACTATTCCCAATCTGAAAAACCACCAAACTGATTTCCAGAGTGGTTGTACAAGTTTGCACTCTTACAAGCAATGGAGGGGTGCTCCCCTTCCTCCACAACCTTGTCAGCATTCTTTAAGTTTTTTATCTTAGACATTCTGACAGGCATAAGATGGAATCCCGGGGTCCTTTTGATTTGCATGTTTCCAATGACTCAGGATGTTGAACATTTCTTTCTTTCTTTTTTTTTTTTTTTAATTGGGTATATTCTTTATTTACATTTCATTTCCCTTTTCCTGGTGAGCATTTCTTTAAGTGCTTTTTGGCCATTCACAATTCCTCTGTTGAGAATTCTTTGTTAAGATTTGTACCCCATTTTTAATTGGGTTATTTGGATTATTGCTGTCACTAACCCTACATCCAACAGAGGGCTAATATCCAAAATGTTAATACTTATTTTTAAATGAAGAATTTCTGACAACTTATCACTTAGTACTTCTTCAAATTTTCTTCTAATGAATCATGTCAGCTTGGTCCTCATTACACTTTTTTTCATAAAGATTTTTTAAATTACACTTTACATTGTGTGAGTGGGTGAGTGTGTGTGTTTGTGTGTGTGTGTGTGTATGTGTGTGTGTGTGGAGTATGCCATGGTACATGTGTGGAGATCAGGGGACAACATATAAGAATCAGTTCTCTTCTATGATGTGGGATCAAACTCATGCTTGGCATTGGGTGCCTTTACCTGTTCAACCTTCTCACAGGCTYGACAAGTCCTCTTTACATTAGTATCATGCCTCATCTGCTTCCAGTTAGAGTGCCTGCACTCAGTAGTAGTCTCATGAGTTTCACATACCTCATATTACTACAAGCTCCATGAGTCAAGAATTTATATATGTCATCCTGGGGCTATGCCTGGCATTTTCAAGATATTTTAGATGGACATGGACATATACGGAAGAGTGAGAGACTTCCATATACTATGTGCTGACTATAGTATGCAGAAGTGTGTTAAGAGTTGACCTTAGGTGGAGAGAGCTTTATTGAGGTGCCAAGCCACCTGGTAGGAACTTGACATCAACAAGTGTGAAGTTCCTCTCCCCCAGCCTTTAAGTGGGAACTCCTGTGTTAGTCATAATCCCCTCCACCTAGGGTAGAATGCTCAGACCTAGGTGAAGCCTATTGCTCTTCAAGGACCTGCACTTTCCTGAGAAACACTAGCCACCTGTGGAGCAACTGAACCAGTTCTGCTGAGAAGCTTCTAGCTCTTTTCCCCTGTCTATATATATTGGGAATTCTTCATTAAACTTTAAGACCTTGAATAGCAGGTGTTATCTTGGTCTTCATCTCTTTTTGCCGCCTTCCCATACATCCCCAGCTTCCCTTCCAGGTAACCTGTTTGATGTAACTGCAGTGTGGCTGGATATGGGAAGGTCTCCTGAGGTGACCCTGTCTTGGCGAAGCTTTGCAGAAAACAGAAAAAGATGGTGTCCTGCACGGTAAGCAACTACAGGAGTTAAATACTAGCACTAGTCTAAAATTTCATCTTTTAAAGCTGTTGTTGTAGGTGCAGAAGGATACAGGCTAAGTGGGACAGTGTTGACCCAGCGCTGAACTCGCTTAGGGGTTGACAGTAGAAAATGGGACAGGAAACTTCTAAACAGGCGTTTGTCTGCAGCCTTCAAGAGCTGCTTCAGGCAAAAGGAGAAGGGTTTGACAAACAATGGTTAGAAGGTTTTTTAGATCAGATAGATTCTTGTTGCCCATGGTTCCAAGAAAAAAGAACTTTAGATAAGAGAACCTGGAAAAAATTGGGAAAGTGTTAAGAGCCACTAAGGCAGATAATACTACCCTCTGCCTCTGGACACTTATAAAAGATATTATTGATGAAGAGAACTCGCAGGCATCAGATAGCACACAAGGAGAATTTGAGGAATCTCAAGAAGGAAGCCTGCCAGAAAGGACTTTCTCATAAAAGGGTCCTCTCAACCATAAATTAGAAAGATATAGAGATACTACTGATGAGCTAACATTAGAGGAGAAAACTCATTAAGACGAAGGAGCTGGCAAATATTATGGTGAGGATTGGCCCTCTAGTATACCTTCTGCTCTGCCTATGGTCTTTACTGTACAAGATGATATTCAGATGGATATGCAACTACATAAATTGGAGTTTGAAATTAAGTTGCAGAAATTGACTAATGAACTACAGGAGCTAAAAAAGGTATCAAATGGAAGAAGGAGCTGTGATCCTGAGATGTACCAATCACTGCTAGAAAGGGCTGAGAGTCAGGCTCACAGGGAAGGACAGGATACATCTCACCTGCTAGCTTTCCCTGTCCTTGAGATCATAGACCAGCAGAATAGAGTTAGACAATATCAGACCTTAGAGTTCAAAGTGATAAAAGAATTAAAAATAGCTGTGGCACAATTGAAAGTTGCTAATTTACAACTGAATTGGATACCTTGTGATATCTGCAGACAAGTTAATTCTGTTTTGCTTCTAACTCTTTACCTTATATTTTAAGCAGATTGGTTGTCTCCACTCAGGCTCACCTGGATTAATACTGGCATGTCTGTTAAAGACACTTGCAGGGTGTTTGGCAATAAATCGACTCCCTGACATCAAAACCTATATAAGTGGGCTTCTTACGAGAGCTACATAGAACTCATATCTATGTGTGTTTGCTTACGAGCAGACATGGGCACCAGTGGAAGGTGTGAGGCAAAGCACTGCAAAGGGAGGACCATGTTTTCTGCCTGAGTCTCCTGTGAAGCACACCTGGTTGCATAGAGGTTGGTGTTTAAAGGTGTTCCTTAGACTAACAAACGACAAGGAAGCCTAAGCTCTCTTCTCCATTAAAAAGACACCATAAAGCATTTAGGAGGACCAGGTCACTACTTCCTGCCCACCCCCACCCCCTCCCCCCTCCCCACCCCTGCAGTAGTTAATGCCCACCGTCCTTTGATGGATGACTGTCTACTTGGTTATCTTCTCATCTTAAAACTAATAAAAAGGGAGGTGATGTAGAGAGAAGTTCCTCTCCCAGCCTTTAAGTGGGAACTCCTGTGTTAGCCAAAATCCCCTCCACCTAGGGTGGAGTGCTCAGACCTAGGTGAAGCCTATTGTTCTTCAAGGACCTGCACTTTCCTGAGAAACACTAGCCACTTGTGGAGCAACTGAACCAGTTCTGCTGAGAAGCTTCTAGCCCTTTTCCCCTGCCTATATATATTGGGAATTCTTCATTAAACTTTGAGACCTTGAATAGCAGGTGTTATCTTGGTCTTTGTCTCTTTTTGCCGCCTTCCCATACATCCCCAGCTTCCCTTTCAGGTAACCCATTCGATGCAACTGCGGGCAGTTACTCACGCGCATGCATACACACACACACACACACACACACACGCACACACACACACACACACACACACATGCACTCTCATACACTCATGCATACACACATACAAGTAACCATGCAAAATGATGGATACATTTATTTGCCTGACTGTAGTATTTACATCAAGTATATGTATAGTAAAACATTGTGTCAGATACCTTAAGTGGGTATAATAAAATAAAACTATTAAAATTAAATTTTATTGTATTTATCTTATTATATATAACTTCATTAAAATTTAATATATTATATAATCTGATAAAAATTCAAACTAAAAATGAAACAAAAACTAATTCCACTGAGTATGTAAGCACATATATGTGCTTATATATGTAAGCACACACCGTGGAATTAGATCTTGTTTCAATTTTTGGAGATGTTCCAGAATGTAACTATGAAAAAAAATACTTAAGTCTCTCCATCAACATGATTGAGCAGAGTATGTGCATAAGATGAACTTGGAACAAACAAGTACATGATGATAAAAGATGGGGCTTATCAAGGAAAAAATATGACACATGAAGACTTAAAAGAGCATCAGAAATGGACTAGGTAATAAGATGAAAGTGAAAGATTGAACAACGAAGATAGTGAGGTTTACATACAGCTCCTGTCTTCCCTATGGCTCTCAACCAAGGCTTTCTACAGCTTCTTAGTGAGAATAGCCTTGTAAATGTATTATTCAGTGAAAGGATAAATAATTTTAATTTCCTAACAGATGATGTAGTTGAGTCCAAAGTGAGTAGTCAGCCGCTGATGTCTGGGTCAATATCATCACCCTGCCATGTATTGGGAGGACTCAGTGGCTTCTGATTAAATTATAAAAACCTACATTCTTGTGCCCACGTAGAAAATTATCTATCCCCCTTATTAAAGGGTTCCTTAGCCTGCTCTTAATGGCAATGGGCTCTTCTATGGAGAATATGCTTCTCTATGTGACTAAATGACTAGGACTTAAAATGATTCCTTTAAATGTTCAGGCTATCAGCTGTCCACTGAAAGTCGAGCAACTGATTTATATTTGAACTAGCTCAGGGGAAAACTGAAAATGCTCACACTATAAATGAGAAAGGGTGTGTGTGTGTGTGTGTGTGTGTGTGTGTGTGTGTGTGTGTGTCCATGTATTTATTTTTACACATTCCCTTCTATTTCATTTACATGAGCAGAAAAGACTTGAGCAACTGCATCAAGGCAGATGCTAGAATTTCCCACTGTCAGCAAGCATCTATATATCAAAACTGGTGTGAAAAATCAAAAAGACATTTCAGATTGCCGGGGGTTTCATTTAAGATGTAGGTTGCAGACCTATGAGAGAAAAAGGAGGATGCCCTTGCCCTTGCAGGTACAATGTCATGACATTCCTCTTTCTGTCACAAAACACATATGAAAGCCCTACTTTTGTCACCTATGGAGGATACAGGAAGAAAGGATACAGGAATATTCTCTCTRCTTCCCAAAGAAAGCATTGCACTACCGTCTGGCTTCTGGCATTCTGGCACTTTGGAGGATTAGATGATGCAAAGAATGGCAGGACCTTTGCAATCTTGAGTCACAGCATCTACTAACATTCCTGAGTCCCACTTCTGTATCAATTTAGTTTCTATTGCTGCAACAAAGACAATGACCTAAAAAAACAGAGAGAGGAAAGGATTTATTTGACTTACATATCCAGGGTCACAGTCCATTAAAGAAAGACATGGTAAGAATCCAAGTCAGGATCTAAAACAGAAGYCATGGAGAGGCACTGGTTTTACTGGCTTGCTCTGGCTGCTTGCTCTGYCTGCTTTCTTATACCACCTATTACAACCTGTTCCACAATAAAACTATTCACAGAATACTGAWTCCTCCCATCCCAAGCATAAATCAAGSCACAGGACGCACAGACCTACCTACAAGCTACTCTGATGGAGGCATTTTCATAGTTGAGATGCCCTCTTTCCAAAGAACTCTAGTTTGTGTCAAACTGACAAACCAACCTGCACACTTGTTTATCATAATAAGAATGTCTGCATTATTCATGTTTATCACTATGACTATTCATGTGCTAGGGATGCTGAAACAGAACACAGTTGATGGATTGGCTTTAAGCACCAGAAATGTATTTTGGTTTCTAGAGGATGAAAATCCATTGATCAAGGTTTGGCAGTARTGATTACCAATGAGGCTTCCTTTTTCAGCTAGCAGATGACTGCCTCCTCTTGTGTYCTCATGTTATAATWTTGCAATGTGCACATGCTCCTGGTATCTCTTCCTGGTCTCATAAAGACACCAGTGCTCCTAAACAAGGACCCTACTGCTATGCCCTTATTTAACCTTAGACAGCTCCTTACAACTTCACCATAATAGAGGTCAAGGCTTTAATCTATCAATTCAGGAAATTCTATCTGTAAACAGTAATCANCACAGGACGCACAGACCTACCTACAAGCTACTCTGATGGAGGCATTTTCATAGTTGAGATGCCCTCTTTCCAAAGAACTCTAGTTTGTGTCAAACTGACAAACCAACCTGCACACTTGTTTATCATAATAAGAATGTCTGCATTATTCATGTTTATCACTATGACTATTCATGTGCTAGGGATGCTGAAACAGAACACAGTTGATGGATTGGCTTTAAGCACCAGAAATGTATTTTGGTTTCTAGAGGATGAAAATCCATTGATCAAGGTTTGGCAGTARTGATTACCAATGAGGCTTCCTTTTTCAGCTAGCAGATGACTGCCTCCTCTTGTGTYCTCATGTTATAATWTTGCAATGTGCACATGCTCCTGGTATCTCTTCCTGGTCTCATAAAGACACCAGTGCTCCTAAACAAGGACCCTACTGCTATGCCCTTATTTAACCTTAGACAGCTCCTTACAACTTCACCATAATAGAGGTCAAGGCTTTAATCTATCAATTCAGGAAATTCTATCTGTAAACAGTAATCARTGCAAAACTATTAACAWTAAGAGGCTATGCCGAACAAAGCTTTCTTCCATGCTATTATTATTTATTATGGTTTCCTAAAGGTCCTTCAAGGTGTGACTTTTGGACAACCATAAGCAATTCAGCTTGGATTTGATCCATCATTATTTATGCTGGAATCAGGTTCTGAAATCTCTAGTGGGATAGTGGTAATCCACAAGGACATGCAGGAACTGTGGAAAGCCGCTTGCRTGTTATTGTGACAGGACAATCTAAATCACAATCTATTGTGATAGTTCAATCTATAGAAGCACAGAGCAGGTCTCCAAGGGCAAAAGACCTCCCACAAAGTCTTCAGCAGGAGTCAAATCCAGGATGCCATCCTCAATTGCTTTGCCACCTCATTTTTTGAGACATGATCTCTCATTGAACATGGTGATCACCATTGAGCCTGGCCAGCAACCCCCAAGGTTGGCCTGTCTCTGTTCTGTAGTGCTTGGATTGCAGTTAGTGTTGTCATGCCCCAGTTTTTATTTGCATTCTGAGGATCCAAACTAATGTCCTTATGCTGTGCTGCAAGCACTTGACCTACTGACTCATCTCCCCAGCAATCTTAGGAATAATTTTTAAGCTAATATGAGCTCTATCTCTCATAAGAAATTGTACTTCATTTCTGGAGTGATCACACAAAGACACAGAAACTAGGACCATGGTCACCAACTTCAACATGGTGGAGCTTATATTCCTAGACTCTTTCCCTTCAATTTACCCTCTGCTCCCCTGTGCACTCATCACAGCCTGGTTGGGTTTCTTGAAAAGTGTCTTCAGGTCACTGGTAAGCCAGGTATTTAGAAGGACTGCACAATGCCACTTGGTGGCACTTGTTATCTAGAACATTATTCATATGACAGAGCTCTAGTTGCCAAGATCATGACTACAGGCAAAAGGAGCAAGATTTTTGCTCTCATAAGGTTGAAATTCCCAATAAGTAGGTTCTCTCTCTAGTCCTGCTCCCTAGACCTGAAGGTTTTCTCCATTAATTTTGCAGCTAAAAAAAATGGGGTAAAGATCTACATAGACTATATCAAGTTTAAATAAACTTTTCCCAATGCGTTTTCCATTTTCTAACGCACATGACTTTGTTTAGATTAGTATTAAACCAAGAAATTTCTCCCAGCACTCTTAGAATATAAGACATTGATTATGACTCAAATTCATCAGTGATATCATGCCAAACTAATCTAGATTGAGAAATTAATATTGGTAGAATCACATGTGGTCAATACAATACCCAAGGTCTCATTTCTCCACTCATTCATTTGGGGCTGTGTTCCTCAAAATCCATTCAATGAAACAAAATCAAGGGGTTAACATAGCCAGTTAGCTACAACAGTGCTTAAGAGASTTGAAAGAACAGACTTAGGAAGAGGTAACAATCTAGGGGTCAGGCTTCCATTCTCAAGATAAAGGAGAAGAGKTTTTAAAGGAAGTCCAGAGTCTATTGTCTTTAGTAGAAACATAAGGAAAACTAGAACTTTATGAATGTTCYAWCACTAGACAGAGTAGCTTGCAACCTGAAGCATCCRTYGCTAGAAGCACAGCCATAAGGARTCAGRGTACTTAGAAAATACCAAGGCTTTCTACCTTCAACATCTTAATAGACCTAGTCTCCAGTGATTCAGTACAAATGTGCTTATTGGGAGCTTAAAGGATCAAGCCCTGTATATTTAAAAGGATATAAACAACCAAAGAAACTAAAAAAAAGGCAAGCAAATAACCATAGCAGCAATCAAATAGGAATAAAGACCAAATGCTTGGAGAGGTGTCTTAAGAGCACTAGCTGTTCTAACAGAGGACCCATATTCAGTTCTCGATACCCATACGGCAACATACAACCTAACTGTACTTCCAGCTCTATATTATACAGTTATCTCTTCTGGATTCCCTGGCCATTGCACAGTTGTGGTATCCATACATGTAGCAAGCCATCAATATGCATAAAATTAAAATAATTAGATCTCTAAAATAAAGACCAAGAACATTAATAGAGGATATCAACTTAGCCAGTAAGCTTCTTAGAAACTATGGCTTTAACCTCTAGGTA
>BDUI01001395.1:130989-143993 GCA_002335545.1 Apodemus speciosus
TGGCTGTCCTGTAACTCACTCTGTAGACCAGGCTGGCCTCGAACTCAGAAATCCACCTGCCTCTGCCTCCCAAGTGCTGGGATTACAGGCATGTGCCACCAATGCCTGGATGCCATTTTCTTCTTTTAAACATGTGTCCTTAACTTTGTTCAAAATGACAAAACTGAGTAGCCAGAATTATAACTGACCAAAGCCAATGTAGCTCATTTATTTAGTTTCTCATGGCAACAGTCTCCACACCTAGGAAAGAAGGTTGTTCTAGTTTTAACAAGTGATGGAGAAGTGGTATGGTTACTGAGAGGAGAGAATTGTTCTGTTGGCCTATGTGGGAGGATGGAGGTAGGTATTAATATCATCCTAGTCAGCAATAACTGTCCACTTGATGCACCTGAGATGGGAATCTCATTTGAGAGATTGCTGGGGTCAGATTGGCCTCTGAACAATTGTGGGGGATTGTCCTCAACTAACAACTGATGTAGAAGGTCCTAGCCCTCTCTGGGTGGCACCATTCCATGTACAGGTGATCCCGAGCTATGTAAAAAACTAGCTAATTATTGAGTAACAGTATAACAGAGTAACTAGCTAATTATTGAGTAACAGGCAGAAACAGTATGCTTCAATGGTTTCTGCTTTACGTTCCTGCCATGACTCCATTATTAAAGTAACCTGCTAGTTCCTTTTCTACCTTACGTTGATTTTGGTGAAGTTACTTTAACCAAGTAGCATAAAGGAAATTATCCTTTATTCTATCCAACTGCTCATTCTGGTCCTCCCAGCTTAAACACATCCCCATTCTATAGAAGGACAGACAATGTTTTCTAACACCAAGGAGGGCAATAATTTTACAAGTCAAAAGCTGGTAAGATGTGGCTGCTAAAGATGCAAAGAAAATACTAAGTCTGAGCCTCTATAACTACCATTGCCTTGTGTTGTTGTCCACATTCCAGAAGCAAATGAAATCCCTACTTGTTTGAGACACTTTGTTCTTGTAGCCAGAAGCACTCTTAGTTCACACATTAATCCTCAAGCAAGACAAATGATACCCACTCAAATTGACCTAACTCTACCATTATATTACACATACTATGAGGCACGGCAGCTGGGATTCCAAGGTTCAAACACATCTGAGAAACAGAGGCCCAGTTGTGGACAAACACTACCATCTTCAGATGATTTCTCGCCAAGATTCTAATGTATGATACTCTTTCTTTGATGACCTTCAACAAAATAGCAGTTTAAACACAACGGACTGAGAGAGACAAGACAGAGTCCTTTTATCCCGAATGTGCCGGCTCGCCTTGGTCCTCTGGGGAAGGAATTTTGGATTACAGGAGAAAGGCACACCACACCAAGGACAATCGACTTCTRTGRAGAGCTTGTCCATTTGTTTTCTTCAATGCTAACACACTTTCTCATTTCAAAAGCATCTTCTGATGCTTTTGCTTTCAGTTCTCATAGAATATAAAGGAAGTAAGGATTCCTTGAAGTGAGATTCTCTACACAAAGCAAACAATGAAATAGCACAGTATCTCTTCATAGATAGAAAGAATGACAGAAGAGTGGACTGGACTCTTCACATTTTGAACATTCTATCCCTTCCTGACAGACCTGCATGTAAAGACCAGGTGAACTACAGATCTGCTCCCTTTCAATATTTGACAGTTTTTCTATGTTTCTATAATGAATTTCAGTGATGTTCATCCCCAGTGCTCTCCTTCATCCCCCACTTCTACTCTCTATCTGGTGTTTGTGTATGGATCCCTGAGATTACTAAGACGCACCTGCATGCATGTGGGGGAATTGGTATTTAGTGGATCAAGAGTGACTTACCCATGGATATACCACTGAAGACAATGATGTCACCATTCCAGTTTGCTTCATTGTTCCTCTGATACAATGGTGACCAAAAGCACCTTGGGGAAGGGAAGGGACTATTTGACTTAAGGTTTAAACTTCATGATGGAGGGAAATGAAGGTGGCAACTTGGAGCAGGGTGGGGCAGGGTTGGGGGTGGATGTTAAGGAGAAGCCAGAGCAAAAGTCTGCTTACTGACTTGCTTCCTCTGGTTTGCTCAGCTACCCTTTCTTGTTTTTTGTTTTGTTTTGTTTTGTTTTGTTTTGTTTTTAAATAAAGCCTGGACCATCTATTCAGGAATGGCACTGTCTCCAGTGAGCTGTGCCCTCCCACATCAAATAAGAATAAGCATACCCCACACACATGCCCATAGGACAATCTAATAGAGGCAATTCCTTAGTTGAGTTTTGCTGTCCCGAGTTATGAATGGCTTGTGTCAAGCTGACAAGAAATAATTATGATACCCGCCTTTACCAATTACTGTTAGTTGCTGATAACATCACTGGAAGAGATGGGGCCTCATGGACCCCTTTCCCATCCATAATGAAATGTTGATAAGTCCAGTCCTGTGCAGGTTCTATATGCAGGTAACCACAGCTTCAGTGAGGTCCTGACTGACATGGCTGCATCATATCCAGAAGATGTCTTTTTGCTGCATGTCTCAACTTAAGAGACATCCTTTTTATCCCTTCTTCTGAACTCTTCCTAAGCATTGGATAGAGTGATAATGATGTCCCATTTAGGGACAAGCACTCTGTTGTCAGTTCTTGGCACTTTGGCTACTTAGGGGTTTCAGCATTAGCTGTGTGAGAATAGCTGTTTACATGGACTGATTTTTTTTTTCTAGCATGTCGACATTGAATCTATTTCTCTAGAATTTAAAGACAGGGACATAGTCATTAGGAAGAAAAGAACTGTGTATGATAAATGCATCAATTGCTCTGGCTTTGTGTGATTTATTACAGATGAGTGTGAGAGGGAAGATGAAAACTATTCCATTAATTTCATTTCCATTTTAGTGGTTATGTGGGCTTAGCTGCTTTGAAAATTATCTTCACATTCTCTCAGGAGAGAGATCTGCAGAACTACTGAATGGACGCCTGTGTTCTCGAGTACACCATGGACTCATCTTTAGGAAGTTCATCTTCACCTTCCAGTCCCAATTGCCTGTAATAATTTTGCTTCAATGAAAAAAAAAGTATCTGGAGTCTTCTCCAATTCCACACACAGCCAGTCTAATAACAGTATCATTGTGCCTTCTCTCTAATGATGCTTTGGTTATCACTCCATTCATTTCTATTTAAGCGCATCTGTTCCTCAGAGGGGCTCATTCACCACTGTGCTTAGAAGCTCTGGGATCCTCATTAGGTTTTCATATCAGGAAAGCACTTTCCAGTGCCTTCACTGCCTCTTCCAACTCTGATTTATGTACTGAAGAACTAGGAAGGATCATTTTAAACTCATGGCAGCTCACCTATTCCTAAATATGTCTTCCAGACAGAACTTTCCTATCACATCACAGGTTCAAGTGCTATTTTTTCATAACTCAAAGGGTGTATTCTGTGCTGAGCAAACATGTAATAACACAACTTAGCTTTATTAGATTCTTATCTTGAGCTCAGTGTGATTCTGTGATTTCAATGACTATGACCTTAGATGAGAATGTGTATGATTCTCTGTGGGTTTTAGTAGCTCTGTTATTCTTATAATAACAACAAGGACCCAGGCTTTTAACTATAATACCAAGCCATGTCAGGTGACTATTTTCAAATGAAGTCATATTTTGAAATTTATTAATCATAATTTTTCCTGTGGCTGTTTTGAAGAAGAGATGTAATTAATAGAAGGGAGTAGTTTTCGGAGGCTGACTCAACTGTATTTCCCTTCTTGTTCTTTCTTTTAACTCAATTACATTGGTGTGGATCTAGTCTGTCTTCATAAGTAATATGATAAGTATATTCAGAAGTGTCCATGATTTGTTTTGAGTTCATAATGGTCCTACTTCCATCTCTAATAGTGAAAGGGATTAAAAACAAAGAAATTCTCTTATGGATAATCACTGGCCAGGGATAGGCTCAATATTTGTTTTTATTAAGACACTATCTAGTAAAAGTAGCCTGTAGTCCAGAAAGTAGACTACCTCTCTTCTTTTAGTACAGAGGTTCTCAACCTTCCTAATTCTGTGACCCTTTAATACAGTTCTTCATGTTGTGGTAAGCCCCAACCATGAGATGATTTTTGTTTCTACTTCATAACTGTAATTTTTGTTACTGTTATTAATTGCTGTGTAAATATCAGTGTTCTCTAATGGTCTTGGCCAACCCCTGTGACAGGGTCATTTGATCACCAAGGGGGCTGAGAACTTCTGTTCTAGAACAAAGCAACATATATAGCTACAGTTACTGTTGGTGCCACTTCCAGGATCAAGAGTAGACAGAAGTTAACTAAAAGGAGAGGGCAAGCAAGGCATCAGGAAAGACTCATCGGAATCCAGAGGATAGAAGCCTGATCACACATGTCCTTGTGGGAGACAAACATCTCATTTAGGTCATAGATTTTTTTTTTTTGGGGACAGGGTTTCTCTGTGTAGCTCTGGCTGTCCTGGAACTCACTTTGTAGACCAGGCTGGCTTTGAACTCAGAAATCCACCTGCCTCTGCCTCCCAAGTGCTGGGATTAAAGGCGTGCGCCACACCACCCAGCAGATTTTGTTTTTAAATCCAAATGCATCCCACTCACTTTCGGTTCCATCAGAGGAACTGAAAGGCCGGCTGCATTCCCATATTTCACCCTGGACTTGGCACCTCATTTGTAGTTTCTAGAATTATAGTCATTTCTGGGGGAACTCATGATAATTCTGGTAAATGAATCCTAATACCGCCTGCTTTTAGGGGACTATTTGAATATAGCTGGTCCCCAGGTCACAGAAAGCTGTCCATGGCATCCCACCTTCCATAATCCACAGCTTCAGCTTCCCCTACCTCTACCATGCTGGCTCTCCCCAGGTCTCCCAGCTTAACAGTTTATCCCAGCCTCAGACCCTTAGCTTCCCTTTATATGTCAGAATGCTGAGTTTCAGTTCATATAATAGTTACTTCTCCCATTATTGTGACAAAATTCTGTGGCAAAAGAAGCCACTTATGCAAGGTAAGGATTATGTCTGTCGGCTCTAAATTCGAAGACCCGGTCCACCGCGGTAAAGAAGCAAATGCTAGCATTTAATTCAGTATGATGCACGTGTGGAGTGAATATTATCTGGAAACTACTCCACAGACTAGAGCACAGCTGTGTCTCCCATATGAGTCTCCAGCCTGCTATGCTAAGCAATATCAACCATCCTAGCTGAGCCTAGATGTGCTTGCCTTCTTCAGAAGCAATGCACTAGAACTCTAGGTATTTATTGCAGTCGACACTGGCCAAGAGGATGATTCCTCTTTCCTCCTTCGCTAAATGAGTGACTCAAATTCAAATAGTATAGCTGTGTCACCATGATTCCTTTGAACACATTGTTTATGTGTGAAGGTTTTAGCAAGTGGTGCTTGGCTAGAAAACGTGTCTAGGTGCCATCAAGGTGAGCCTACTCCCACTTCCGGTTCCAGATTCTCAACTTACCGTCTTGTTGAGGTATGAGGACTACATAGCACACTTCTGCCACCACCATGTTGCCACCGTCACAAAACAAATCACTTTAAACCATGATCTCAGACAAGCACTTCCTCCCTAAAATTACTTCCTCTTAGATACTTGGTCAAAGCAATGAGAAAAGCAACCAAGGAACCAGTCCTCTGAATGCCTGGTCCATTCCTTTCAGGTGCATCGTATTAGGATAATCCAGCCTCTTTCGACAGTAAACACTGGACATTTCTTGCGTGCAGGCTTATCACTGAGCTAGGGCTAGGCGGACATGCTGGGGAGTTAATGACATCAGTTTCAAGTGGTCAGTAACAGTATGGTATTGGAGGATAAATATCCAGATCCTCCCTTGTTATTTTGATGGAACTGTTAATAAGAACCCAACATAGGAGTAGTATAATGGGCGCTACCTAGAGTACTGGCTAGGTCGGAACCTCAGTTGTCTGCAGTAGTCGTTTAGTCTAGAAATGATCATTATTGCTCTCTTTGCCATCTCAACTTGCCCTTGCTACTGTTGTTTTGATTACTCCCCTCCCATTACAGTACATGTGGGGAAAAAAAAAAAAAACGGGGGCGGAGCCCACATAGGAGAACTCTGGCAGGCAGAGCCTGCCTAGGGGGAGAGAGGAACACTGGCTAGGCCCACAGACCCACTGCAACAGGGACAAGGGATGGCAGATGACCAAGTACCTGTGGAGCGAGAAGCTGCGTGGCTAGCAGGAAGGTCTTTCCCCAGAAGGCAGGGCTGTTTGCACACCCCCAGGTACCTGTTGAAGCTTGGCTGAGAGGAGGCTTGATCCTTTCCTGCTGCCTGGAAATGCTGGGACCTGCTCCATGCTTCTAAGCAGTGGGTTTTGATAAGAAGGGACAGTTCATAGTTTCAATATTTTATTATAAAAGGTAGGAAGAGAAAAGGAGATAGAAAAGAGAGAAAGAAAATAGAGAGATGAGGGATGGCCATGACCATGTGGAAAGGGGAGAAAGAATGGAGAGAGAGGGGGACAAGAGAGGGCAAAGAGAGATAAGAGAGGGGCAAGAGAGGCAAGAGGCCTTCTTTTATAGTAGGCTGGGTTGCCTGGCAACAGCAAGGTAACTGTGGGGTGGGGTGAGGGGGGGGGGAAGCCTGACTGTAGCCAGGTGACTGCAGGGGTGGAGTTCAACCAGAACACTAGGGGCCTGAGGCGTGGCCATATGTGACTGACGCCACAGGATCATGGAGTTGAGGAGTCAGCAGTCTGGGAGCATGGCTCACGGTTCCATCCCTTGTAGAATGTTCTGCTGGGTCTCCTGAGTGGCCTTCCTCAACCGGGCTACAGACTGCCTCACACCACAGTCCCACAAGTACACATACTTCATTATGGCAATGTTTCTGTGTTAGTTTGGCCTCAGTTGCTGGGATAAAAACATTGACCAAAACCAACTTTGTAATGAAAAGTATATTTGTCTCAAAAGTCTGGATAGTTCATCATATGGATAAGCCAAGACAGGACCAGGAGCATGAACCCTGGGCGGGGGAGGGGGGGTGGGTAGGGCGGGGGGAAGCCGGTCAAGGAGACAGAGAGAGGCTCTCTCTGTCTCTTTATCTTGAGCAGAAGGAGCTGAGGGGGGGGGGGGGGAGGGGGGGGGGGGGGGGGGGAGGAAGTGAAGCAGAGACTTTAGAGAAGCACTGCTCACTGGCTTGTTCCTCATGCTTACTCAGCGTGTGTTCTACAGCCCAGCACCAGGTGCTCAAGTGTAGCTCCAGCCACAGTGGGCTGTGCCCTCCCATGTCAATCTTTTATCAAGAAAATGCCACACAACATAAATACAGTTATGTCTAAGATAGGACATTCCTTCCTTCCAGTTTGTGTCAGGATAACAAAGAAACTAATGAACAAAGTCTGAATCTAGATGAAACTGAGCCTAGCAAACAAGTTTCCTCTTTGCCACATAGTTTTCAGATCCTCCCAAGCAAAATACAACCACTGTTCCCTTTCCTAAAGCCATTAATATATTGTTCTTATTTTTTTCAGTATTTCCCTTTCACCCTGACTCTTATCTTCTGTAAGATATTCCCTTTGTTATTAATATATGAGTCTGTAAAGAATTTCACAGTTTTCTAGTGGCTTCTAAATGAGTCTTGGCACTGTTTTCCCATAATGCATCACTTTCCCCTTACATATCAAGTAGAAAGCTTTGGTTCTGGTGTTAGACTAATTTAAGATTCCAATTCTACCTCCAACTAGCTGTGTAATTTCATACTGTATATCTCTGGGTATATTCCCTTATGAGTGTAATAAAAAAGTAATAAAATCTACCTTTTAGTGAATTTTTTGTGAGGGTTAAATTAGGCAATATATGTAAAGCACTTACCCAAATGTCTGACATAGCTTGAAAACTGTTGCCTATCACCACATTTATTACCAGTGGCACTAGTGGCATTAAATCGTATTTGTTCCCCAGTGTTAATGCATCATCCCCCCAACAAACTGTATATAGTAAATTGATACTTGTTTTTTAACTAATAGCATGGTAGAATAACAAGACATGTTTTCTACCAGCAGCGGCAAGACTTGATTTGACCAATGAGTTCTCACAGCACACCCAGCTGAGATGCTGTGGAGCCACTCAGCCCTCAAGATTTCTCACAAATGTAAATCTAAACTACAAGTAATCTTCCATCTGCTTGGGGAGCAAACCATAGTTTGCCATTTCCCTGAGACATTCAAAGGCACAAGGGGCCAGGCATCTTTCTTCCCCTTCGATCTGTTCAGGGCTTGTTTTAACGATACACTTAGCATTTACACACGATGCAGTGTGGCTCTTTCTCCCAGCTATCTTCTGTATCACACTAGAACAGGCCTTAAAAAGAACCTCGCTAACATTCCCTCAAGAGCTGCATGAACTCTTCTCTAGAGTATAATCCTTCCAAGGTCAATCAGAATCCATACCAATTTCAACAGTTACATCCTTCCAGTGGGGTAAACTCTTCCCAAGCTTAATTTTCTGTGACTCTTCTGCAGATTGCTACCTATTCACCTGCCGCTGCCTGTGATGAATGCTTTGCCAGAAAAGCCCTTCTCCACTCTTCAGATGTGCCTGCTAAATATCTATCCACCTTCCAAGATTCTGCTTAGTTATTATGACAATGTGTTTTCTATATTTGCTATAATTATCTCTTCTTCAAAATGTTCTATTCCTCCACCTATGGTGCTGGATGATATATGTGGCTCATATAATATTCAGCTGATGTGTGCCAGGAAAATAACAATTCTTTCTCCCAGCCAACTAAAAACATTCTTGGTATGTAACTGCTAGCATTTCCCAGTATTTCAACTGGGATTCCTTTTGAGACTACATCAAGCCTGTTTTCTATGGTCACCCCAAGTACCTTTTCCCTTTCCAACAACTTCCTCCTATACTAAGTATTTGGTGCAATCAAACAAAGGCTCACTCCTTGCACTAGGGAACAGCAGGACTACAGGTGTTCAAGACTGGCAATGGCTGGGTCACACATTCGACAAGAACCTCTCCCTTTGATTCATAAATCAAGTGACTAAACATTTCTGTGGAAATATACTAATAAATATACAAACATCATAGATTAGTTTTAAGGATAAGTGAAGCAACATACATACACATTTTAGCACAGTGATCGATGCAAAGTTGTTAAAAATTATGGTTATTATTATTTATATTATCAATCATGTTAGAAGTGGTATTAATATTGATAACCTTCCAAATTATAATTGCAAAAGGTTATTATTAAGAAATTATTCTACCTCTACTAGGCATGGAGGGGATGGTAATGGAAAGAACAGGAAGGTTATAATAATGGTACTGGAAAGACACACCAATTCATCTTCCTCATGCCCCCAACAGACTGGATGACTTTCAGAGGYTAAGCCTGTCTTGACCACAATAACATCTCTAGCACTTGAATATGAACATGAAGACCAGATTAGATGTCCTAGGAATGTTGGTCCAATTTTAGAGCAATGCTTTGAAAACTGGATACCTCTTTCTAGCATTGATACCAAATTAGGAGAGAGAATTCAACACCAATTAGAAAGCAAGATGGCATGGATTTCCTAAAAAAGGCTGCCTTTGAGGGGATTTTGCACAGTCCACATCCCAGATGAAAGATAAGGTAGGAAGCTGTTGTGTAAAGAAACACCAGAGCAAACACACTGCAGTCCATACTATCAGACAGACATTAAGGGAAATTTCTGACTCTAATTCTTTTCTATAATATATTAACTCATCTCTATGTATTTATTGTTTTACTTTTCTTAAAGAAGACAACGTTAAATGTACACCTAGGACTCTACAAGAGCAAACAAAGACATCAAAATTTATCTTCTCTACTTTCTAATTGGAAAAATAATTAAATAAAAGCTAAGCACATCCTCTATAAAACACCTTTATGAGAAAATGCAAACTAACATTTATTATAGCACCAGGAGAAGCAGGAAGCTTTTAAATCAAATCTAGCACACATGAAGATGCATGCACTTGTGCATGCGCACCCTCCCCCATTCATCCCTTAACAGAATTGCATGATGTATTATGAAAAAGGATGAAGAACAGTGTAGTGGAGAGCCTCTCTGAGAAACAGATTTGAAGCACTGGCATGTTGCAGAATATTCAAACACACTGTGATTTCCCCAAGATTATGTTACATACTGGAAAAACCCAGTGATGTGGGACTCAGTATTAGCAGACACCTGTAATCTTAGAGCTTTCTGCTTAAATATTGTAAACAGGATTAAATAAAGTTAACAATAAGTCAAGAGGCAAAACAAGCAATCAGTTGACAGGAAGTAAACCCAAGATTATTAAGAAAAACCCATAGTGAGTAAATGGGGGTCAGGAGGACAGATAGAGAGACACACAGGAAGTAGACGGAAGAGATTCAGTTTAATGGAGGTTTCTTGAGAAGATGTAAGAGAGGGCATTCCTGCTTTGAAGTTGGCCAAGGAGGAAGATCAGCTGGGTGCTTTCTCTGTCTCTCAGAGCTAGTAAGCTTATACCCCAGCATCTGGCTCCCAAGTATTCATTGGTAAATCAGACAATTGAGATTTTTATTATAAAACAAAAATCAAACAAAAACTCCAATTAGAACAATTGGAAGAATTATAAACACCAGATATTTCTAGTTTCCCCATTATTCCTCACCTAAAAACAGAGGTGCTGCTGTGTCAGTAGCTGGTAGTGTGGCTATGAAAAAATTCACTTATAGCAAGTTTCTTCTTCTTCTTCTTCTTCTTCTTCTTCTTCTTCTTCTTCTTCTTCTTCTTCTTCTTCTTCTTCTTCTTCTTCTTCTTCTGTGTGTGTTGGATAGGTGTCTTCCTCAATCATTTCTCCATCCTACATTCTGAGTCAGAGTCCTCTACTTAGCAGAGTTCATCAACCCTGATACATTAGATGGCCAACAAACCCCAGGAGTGATATCCCCTCCTTAGCACCGAGACAACATGCATGCACCTAATCTATTATGGGTGCCAGCCACCTAAACACTAGATTTTAATCTTGTATACCTACTACTCTACAGACTGAGCCATATACTGAACCTTGATAGGTGTTGACCTTGTACCATTTTAGTATTTCTTTGTCTTGGTAATGTTTGTATTGCTATCCTATTTTACAAGGATATATTCAGATTCCTAGTAGCAATCTTTCAGGGAGTCTTTTAGAGAGTCTAAACTAAAAGATCATATCAGACACTGGTATGATTCTGAGTATGTCAAGAACACTTCAAGAGTCATATCATCAATATGCCCCATTTTTTCAAAAGAAGATGCCAAATCCTCTAACATACATATATAAGCAATACAAATATGGTGCTTTGCATATTCCCTCATAGAGTTCAGTAGGTAAATACTTGGTCTCCAGTTGGTAGTGCATCCTTGCTGGAGGAAGTATGTCGCTGGGTACCAGCTGTTGTAATTCATAGCCCAGAGCCACTTCTACATCCTTCTCTCTGCATCGTGTTTGACATTGGAAACATGAGTTCTCAGCTCTCTGTTCCTCATGCCATGCCTGCTGCTTGCCGTCATGCCTCACCAACATGATGTACTCTTTGGAATTACAGATTCAAATAAGCTCTCTTCCTTTCACAAGTTTCATTAGCCATGGTGTTTTATCACAGCAACAGAATGGTATGTAACTAATAACCAAGGCTACCCACATAACCAGAAAAGTGGCAGAACTTCTGGATTTCTGTAGATTCCAAATACCAGACTCTTCCAAGCTCTTATGAATAAACACATAAGTGCAGCTAATTTGTTAAGTGTTCATGTCATTTGATTCTTTCAAACAAACTGTCTTTTTAAATCTTCCCAGCAATTCTTGAAAATAAAAGCTATTGTCTCCACCTTTATGTGTAGAAGTGAAAATATGATGATTGATCCAAGACGATCATGTCTGTTAAGATTCTGTGTTGTTAAAGACCATATTTCTAAAACCAAGAATATCAGGCCTCTCATCCACAGGTAAAATGTAGGATACACAAGGCCCAAAACACTATTTCTTGTTCACTTGTTTTCTTCTGCCTTTTGGCATGTTGGTTTCATACTGGGGTTCCCAGTGGTCTGCTGTGCTACCCCAAGACTTCACTGATGGCTTAAGGGTGGGAAAATACCATTTCCCAGAAACCTTGGCAGTGTTTCCTTGCACCTGATTGGCTCCAGTTGCTTTTAGGGCACTTCTCTGATGGAGCCATGTGGCCAAGCAGCAAGGGGAGACTATGTCACTCAGATTAGGCCARWTAATAATCATCCCTGGAGGTGGTGGATTGAGAGGCATCCTTCCATACCAAATGCATAAAGACACAACAGTAAAGAAGCTAGGCAGAGAGCAGTGATCAGTCACCAAGAAGAAATAGATTCTAGGAAAGTAGACACTTAAACTGATCCTTATATTYGGCCCCATACTGTCCTTTTGCTTTATACAGAAGTTAAGAAATTATAGCACAAAATGATTGTCTGAGGCAGGTAGGTGGCTTATGTATGAGTTTTGGGATTCAAAAAAGTGGCATTCAAACAGAGACTTTGGACTGCTATAGAATCTATAGCACTCCTGAGCCGGGAAGGAAAAGGAAACTGGGGTGACCATAGAGGAAAGGTTCTGAGATAATGCTCCATACAACCTTAGAAGCAGATGGTATATCCAGAATATTTAGCCAAAGTACCTGCCCTAAGATCAGCATGGAAACTGCTCCCATGACAAACTTGGAGAACTCCGAAGAAGTAATATTTCTCTAAGATAATTAATTTACATGTACTGCAAATACTAAACTCTAAAAGACAACCTAGGATAAAACAAAATCTTAATTTTCTCAGGGTGGTTCTGGTGATTTTAAAATAAAATACAAAGCATAGTTTTTCTTGATGATTTTAGAATTAGTTTTTTATTGTTTTAAATTCTGTGTATGTATGTGTGTGTCTACATATAAATGTGTGCATACAAATGCAGGTGTCCTTGGAGATCAGAAGCATTGGAGCCCCTGGAACTGGAGTTATAGTCAGTCCACTTCTA
>BDUI01001396.1:109145-131004 GCA_002335545.1 Apodemus speciosus
CCAGAATGTACCAGAGACCTGGGAAGTGAGAGCCTCTCAGGACTCAGAGGGAGAGACCTTAGATGAAATGCCCTACAGTGGGGATAGAGAAATTATAGAGTCCACTTCCAGCAGAAAGACCCCTGTGAGGATGAGGTTCTCATCCACAGTCAAAACTCTAACCCATAATTGTTCCTGTCTAACTGCAGGGACAAAAATGGAGAAGAGCTATGGTAAATGTGGTCCAGTGTTAGGCCCAAAGTGGGATCGAGCTCAAAGAGAAGCCCCAAGGCCTGACACTATTACTGATGCTATGGAGTGCTCACAAAAAGGGACTTATCATGACTGCCCTCTGAAAGACCCAAGAAGCAGCTGAAAGAGTCAGATGCAGATATTTGCACCCAACCAATGGACAGAAGCTGCTGACCCCTGTGATTGAAGCAGGGAAAAGCTGGAAGAAGCTGAGGAGGAGGGCGACCCTGAAGGGTGATTCCCAATCTCAATTAACCTGAACTCCCAAGATCTCTCAGACACTGGACCACCAACCAGGTAGCATACACCAGCTGATATGAGGTCCCCAACACATAAACTGCAGTGGACTGCTGGGTTTGTGTTCATTCAGAGAAGATGCACCTAACTCTCCAGAGACTGGAGGCCCCGGGGAGTTTAGAATTCTGATGGGGTAGAGACTAGGGGAGTGTGGACATCTTGGTGGAGACAGGGGTGGGAGTGGGAAGGAGGTATGAGATGGGAAACAGTAAGAGGGTAGACCAGGAAGGGAATAAAATCAGGAGTGTAAAAAAAAAGATTAAAGAAAAATTTAAATTTAAATTTATTTATTTTTTTACACTCCATATTCTATTCTCTCCCCAGTCCACCCTCTGAATGTTTCACATCAAAAGAATAATCATCAAGCTTCATTAAATCTGTAAGAATTTAAGTTTTTTTTCTACATAAGATGAAGATTATCAAGGGCAACTACTATCTAAAACTATCATGAGGGTTTTGTTCAATAAAATACAGGGTGGCAATGCATGTGAGAGTATCAACTTATGTAAGAGAGCCTTACTGGTTACTGGTTGTGTATGTGTGTGTGTGTGTGTGTGTGTGTGTGTGTGTGNCTCCTACACTGCTGGTGGGACTGCAAGCTGGTACAGCCACTCTGGAAATCAGTCTGGCGGTTCCTCAGAAAACTGGACAAGATACTTCCGGAGGATATGTACATATTTTTAATTATCTTGATTATATATTGATGGATAGAATTATTGAATCATATGACAACTGAAGCTTTAAATTTTAAAAGAACTGCCAGACTGTTTCAAAAAGGTCATGCCATTTTACAATCTCACCAACACTGTATGAATTTTCTTTCTTTCACATCCTTGTCAGTATGCATTTCTATTAGGATTAGCCAATATTTGAGATAGGAAGAAATTTAATTTGCCTGGTTTAAAATAAAATTATAGTAGTGAAGACTATTTCAAATCAAATGCTGTCCCTTTAGCAGCCCCTTGAATCCAATAACACTATAAACAAAAATACAGACCAAACAATGGCAAAGCAGTGTTTTTAAGAGGCAGTCTTACAGACTGTCTAGTTTGTGGATATATGTGTGTGAATATGCAGGCCTTCAAGAATGTGTGTGTTTCTGTTTTCTTTGTAAAAATTAGTATGAGCAAATGGAAATGTGCACATATAAACTACAAGAGATTGTTTTATAGGTCTAAATATATGCATACAGTCTGAAGACTACATAACCCTCCTTAAGAACTGCAAATTTATGGCCAGGTGTGGTGGCACACACCTTAAATTCCACCCCTGGGGATTCAGAGTCAGGCAGATCTCTGTGAGTTTGAGGCCAGCATGGCCTACAAAGGGATTCCAGGACACCTATGGCTAGTACACAGAGAAACCCTATCTCAAAACAACAGCAAAAATAACAACAAAAAAGAAAAGGGTTATAAATTTAGAATACAAACATGTCTGGTAGATCTGTAGCCAGACAAGATTCTAAATGTCATAAACAATTCGAAAGCAGGAGAACATAGACAATAACTCAGATCTCCTGGGTTACGATTCAGAATTGCCGTAGCTCTGGTGCTAAACCCAATGATTAGAAACACATTTCTTTCTGTACTGACTAAGCAGACACCCAAAACACCCGAATGAGTCACACCAGTTCACTGAAAGCAGAGGGATAAACAAAGCATTTGGATGTACTTCTGTTTATTGATTAATATGAATTGTTTGCAGATTATCATAAACCAAACACAACTTGTCAGTATCCACTCATGCATATGGCTCAAAATGTAACAAAATCTCTATAAATAGCTCATTTTAACGAAAACAATAATTAAAACCTACCCACATTACACACAAAACATCAAAGACCTTGGTAATAAATTGAATGAGGGTGACATCTCAGTGTTCCAGGACTATTTGTTGGGAAGAGTGGTGTAGTGTTGACATTTTTACTTGATCTAATATTAATGACCTTAGGGAAGAAAGTTGATCTCCCATACTATATACAACCTTTCAAAATTCCAGTGACATTTTTAAGTGGAGGAAAAAAGTGAGCCCTGAAGCCTGACTCACCTCCACTAAACACCTACCTCTACCCCTCTTAAGCAAAATATTTTCTGTTGCTAGTTTAAATATGCGAAACACAACTACTGTCCAGGCTCAGAGTTATATTATATACATTTCTTATGAATTCTTCAAATAGAAGACAAAAAAGCATAGTACTCAAGTGGTCCCATTTTATTCTATAAGGGCACTACTTGAGCAAATATGCAAATATGAAGTAAGCCAAGGCCAAATATCAATTATAAAGAAAAAAAAGCCATCTTTCACTTTGCTTCTACCCAAGATGCCATAGAAAGCAAAGCAAAAGAATACTTCACTTTATTTTAATTACCAACTCCAACTGTTCAATTCAAGAAAACTGGAACCACGGCAATTCTTGGCATGAATGTATAACAACCTTGCTATGTATAGGCACCATGAAGCAGGGTGCCTGAGTCATTTAATCACATTGTTTTTTGCTGTTTTAACATCATAGTCCTTTTTCATTGAGAAGCAGTGATGGGCTTGAGACTGACTCAGTGCCAGGCACATGGTGACCTTTCTATAGCTGGAACTCAAACTGAATCCACCTCAGATTGGGTGCTAGTTCTTCTCTACCATAAGTATAGATATGACTAATTAAAGTTGGTGAGATAACCATAAGCTGTCCCAGAAAAAAGTACAGAGAGCCCAACGACCAAGGTCTAAACCTTGGCTCACACATATTTGCTAACGCTTAAATGAGTCCAGGTTGCCAGGTACAGACTTGTGATTCAATTGCTTCTAATCCCCTGCCAAGTACAATGGGACCTTTTAGCATTTTTTCACTTATCAGTGGTTTTACCTTAAGGCCCTTAATCAGTGATTGTGGATGAGCTGTTATTAAAGATACACTTAACAGAATCTTGTAGAGAACATTCTCTGTTAAGGATAAGTCCTGGTGATGAAGTCCACATTTTACCCAATCCACCAATTGCTTGTAGGATAGAAGCAAGCTGCATAAGCTTCATAAAGATTCAGAGATAAAAAAGAATAATAGAATCTCCAAGGAGATTCTTGTTCTTCTCTGCTCTTGAGATGTACAGGTAAGAGCTAAAGGCAAAACAAAATGAATTTTCAAAAAGAATCAAATGGACAGTAAAGTAGGCATTGAACTGACATGTCAAAAGAAATACCCATACCTTGGGGGACCCTTCACAACCTCACTTAGCTAACTTAAAAAATACTTTGGTTATCGTTGGAGGCCTGGTGGGTGGTTGTTTGGTTGGGGAGCCCAGACATAAGAAAGGGAAAATTGGCTCAGAAATGTACTGTAAGGTCCTGAAAGATCAAACTGTAGCCTAGCTTTCTGCTGGGGGTAGAGAAATACAGAAGCTCAAAGATTAGATAAGGCCCAGGAGATTCATATTAAAATTCCTTTATCAAAACTCAGAGCCACTGCTCTTTGAACATCCATCAAACCTTCCAGCAGACTCACAGAGTGCTATGAGTCTAGGGAACCAAGAAACAAGCAGAAAAATATTATAAACAGTGTTTTAAGAGCTAAGGGCAAGAAAACCTTCTCAAATAAGATGATCTCATGTGATATTTTCCAATGGAAAAGTCCACTACAGCCTCTGTAACACTTAGCTGATTATGGGATCTGGTATACTTCTTGGTGTTGAAAATGTTTTATTTCCATCTTTACATCTCTCCTTTTCCCCCTTCCTCTACCCTTCTTTCTTCTGCAATGCTAGGATGGAATATAAGACCTTGTTCATGCCAAATGCAAGTACTCCAACACTATCTAAATTTCTATCCCTTATGTTTTTGAGAAAGTGTCTTACAATGCAAGGCAAGCTTGCTTCCAAATTTAATTTCTCCTGTTTCTGCTACCTTGATATGCAGCCATACCCTATACTTTTACTTTTTAAGAGTCAGCAGTAAGTGTCAAATGAAGAGAAATGAGTGAAAGCATTCTAGCCTTTCTATGAATCCCCATTTCACTGAGCAACCCCTGCACTACCTATATCCAAGTTTGTATAATATGTCACAGAGACTACAGCTGTAACATGAATAATGTAAAGTGCAGCACCCACATGTTTAGTGCATCTTTACATCTTTGACTCAGAATAATTGTGTGTATCTTTAGTTTGTTTTTAATAAGCTAARTCACACCAGCCTCCAGGATAGTATATATTACTCCCAAGCAAAAAGGTTCACTTGCTTTACTCATTTGACCACTTTCCCCCATCGAAACCTGAACCACTATGAGGGAATAGACATCAATCCTAGTGGTTCATTTTGACCATACAGGGACTTAAAGTCAACACATGATAGTTATATCTAAGTCCTGAGTGTTGCATCTGACATATTTCACACACAAAAAAAATATGATGTAGAAAAAAGTTTCAATTCATGCTGAGAAGCATGTAAAACTGAAGGTTCAGGCCTAAGAGAAATAGAATGACTATTCTCTAAGCCAAGAAAGCACCAAATGGTCCCCATAGCTCCACAGAGCGCTACTTCTGAACCTCAGAAACATCACAGTCAGGACTTGACTGGAAGGAGGAAAAGGTAAGAATACTAGAGTAATAAAAATGAAAAGAAGTTTAGGAAACAATTTACAAAAGCTATAAGACACCAATTTGAATCCCCACTACAGAGTATTGGTAGTCTGTCTCTGAGAATGAAGAGTCTAAGAAATATACTAGCTTGACAGTTATAGCTATAGAAGTCTAGGACCTGAGTTGTAAAATCCAGGCTTCAGGACTCCCCATGATACCTTCCTCAATATTCCCTCACTCTGTGTACATGTTTGTGTGTGTGTGTGTGGGGGGAGTCAAAGCAGAAAGCTAAAAGGGGATGTATTTCATTTTTCTCTTCAAAGTGGTAGGCAAATGCCTACATAATTCTGTATACTCCTTTTTGTGGGTCTACTTGTTGAAAATATAGGCAGGAAACATATACAGGCAGGCAAACTCTACCTCATTCATTGTTATTCCCCTCACTTCTACAATTAATTAAAGAGAAAGAACAGGCCCAGCAGTCCCATGGCTATGGAATCTGGATCCCCAGACTAGAATAAGAAAACAAAAAGTGTTCAAGGTTAGTCATTGGGACTTAGTCCTCTGGTAGCATGGGACTCTGTAGACCCCATTTGTGAACGCTGGTTATTGTGGGACCTACATCCCAGGCTCTTGCTACTGTTGTTGAATAAAAGAAGAGCAGGAAAGTCCAGCAACAAGCACTGGCAAGGTTGCCAAGAGTGAAAGAGACCTAGAAAAAGAGCAGAGCAAGTTAGAATCCTGTGATGCAAGCTCATTACCACCCTCCTTTTCCTTTTCTCTAAAAGTTAATGGTTAGACCAGAATGTATTTAGGGTACAATAGTAGAAATACATCACCTGGCTATAGAGATGACAAATCTATCCTATTGCAAACTAGTAAGATTGTTTTTTTTTAATATTGGGTTATGTTTTAAGCACCATTTACAAAAAAAGTGGTGTTTTTCAGAGAGGTGTTGTCTTCAGTTCTCTCTCAAGGCAAAGGAGTCAGAACAGAACCAGAACCCATAGGTAAGAATGAGATACAATTATGCTTTTTACAGTAGTAAGCTCAAGAATTACATAATTTTTTAATGAAGAAAGAGATTGGGCATCCTTAATCCAAAATTAAAAGATTCAAAATCCAAAAATGCTAAAAACATTATAACTATTTGACATAATACCATAAGTGAAAATTTTCACACTTGATCACACACAAGTTTGTATTATGAATATAACATGAAAAACTTTCAAGCTCTATCTATGTTTTTTCTTCAAAGCTATTCCTTTATATATATATGTATGTGTATACATACATGCACACACATATGTATATGAGTCATATGTTGAGATATATACATATATATTTCAAATTTCGTAATGGTGTTGAATGAGTTCTATAACAGGAATGCTAATCTTGGGTTCTAGTCTATTTCTGAGATTGGGTTGTTCTGTGATTTTAAGCAAATCATTTTTCACCACTGATGGTCAATTCTTGCTTGTTTAAAATGTATTTATTTGCCTACAATAGAGGTGAAGTTATGAAGTTCAGAATGATATGTTACCAACATAAGAGGAATTTCTAATTTGTGACTGAGCGAGCACAGAAAAAGGGGAAAAAAGGGCCTATCATGCAGACACTATAAAGGACACTTGCATATGCTTTCATCCATCCTCAAGAAACTTATGAGCTGAAGGCTCTGTGTCTGAAAGAAGTAAAATGATGTGCACAAGTGTATAAAGCTATTCATGCACTGGTATTTCTCTGAATATGGGGCTGCATATCTCTACAGTGTTGTGCTGCTTATACACACAAAAGGAGAAAACTGAATATGACAGGTTGATAGAAGAGTCTGAAGAAATCGGCCTCATGTCAACCTGCCTGGTCTCCAGACAATTGTTGTCCTAGAAGTCCAATGTAAACTTAGCTCAAAAGTTTAGTGCCTCTCCAACATCTATCAGTTTCTTGATATTCTTCCATCCAAACCCTATGGAACAACAGAACCCAGGTTGGAAGTTTTGTAAGGGTAGTCCACACCTTCAGGTCCTTTAGCCCTACCTTGGAAGAGTTAAAGGCTGGGAACTTCAAAAGGAACATAGAGCTCCAGCCTGTCTCCTGAGTGTTCGGCTGTGTTCTCTCTCAAGGTTTCAGCACCAGTAGAGGGCACAGAGCTGGAAAAGTTTTGCAGGTCCAGCTCTGTGCATTCAATGGGGGTATGGACCCATTGAGAATGGCTCTCTGAGGCACAGGAGGCCATGGTAAAGGACTCCTGGGTGGGGAAGCCGCGAGTGGAGCTGCAGTCATCATCTAGGATGGAGTTAAGTGGCTTGATCTCGAAGATGCTCTCATTTGCTGGAAATTCAGGACTTGTCTCCTGGCCAGGTGGCACAGGGAAAAGAGAATCCTCCTCCACTGCCTTTTCAGCCTCATATTGCAATGAACCTCCTGCAACTCGAAGCAGAAAGCCACTGAGTCATCCAAAGTCACAGTCTCTTTTCAACAGTTTACCTCTTATTGAGCATAAAATAGGGGAAGGGATGGGGAGAACTAGGGGCTAGAGTTCGAACACTTATAAGTGAGATAAAATGACACATTTCAGAAACATATTTTCATTGGGGTATCACATTAAGTCTGCCAGATGCTAGATTTGGGAAGACAAATATGTTCAGATAGAGATAAATGCTTTGCAGAAAAGAGGTTTTAACATGTTCCCTTCTTCCATGATCTATGGATATTATGAAATATGGCAAAGGGACCAGACAGAATTAAGGTAGTTCATGTTAAAATAGGAAGATTATCTTGAATTATCCAGATGGGTTCATATACCTTCTAAAGCTAAATCATGATTTTTTTTAATGTCATGCTTAATGATAAATATTTTAATTTAGTTGCATTTTTTCTAGTTACTAGATGTATCTTTAGAAGATTTAGAAGGCAGAAATGACATTAGAGAGATGTGGCATAAAACAAAAATTAATATACTATCCCTACTTTTAGAAGTAGAAGAGCTATGAGCCAAAGATGATCATTCCCTAGAACAGTGCTTATCCACCTTCCTAATACTGTGGCCCTTCAGTACAGTTCCTCATGGTGTGGTAACTCCCAACCACAAAATTATTTTCATTGCGTTGTCATAACTGTAATTTTGCTACTGTTGAGTCATAATACAAATACCCGTGTTTTCTGATGGTCCCTGTGAAAAGGTCATTTGACCCTCAAAGTGATCTTGACCCACAGGTTGGGAACACTGTCCAGAAGCTGTAAACGGCCTTCAGTCTTATGAATTCATGAGGAAACAGACTCCCATAGGGTGTACAGAAAGAAATACATTCCTGTCAATTTCTTGATTTAGGTCTTGTGAAGACGCAGGGAAGCCTGTTAAACTTCTGAGGTAACTAAGATAAGCCATTAAATATGTGACAATTTGCTAAAACAGTGATAAGTAACACAACCTCCTGCATGAGTCTGATTCAATATGCAGTTATAAACTGAGTCTGTATTCATTATTTCTCCATTGTGGATAAGGTTCTGTTGTTTGTTCAAATTATTTGTGAGTTCATAGGAAAATTTCATACAAAATTACAATGTTCTGGATTCTTTGAAAATGTGGAAGATTTTGCAGTGCTAACAATGAGGAGGAACTGAGTAATGGAGTCTTGATTAGATAAGAGATGGTCTTTCTAATATGTCACAATATCATTCTTTTTTTTCTGAATCTTCATTAGATTTAATTCACACCAACTTGACCTTCAACTACACAGCCCTAGCAAGTATGTGTAAGTCAGTGAGTACTGATAAATATCTTTCTCATATGAAAATCAATGGGAAGATACCTATCCTCATGCTCCTGGGAGGGTACTACCATAATATCTTAAGGCTAGAGAGAGCTCCTCATTTCTTCTCTCCCAAGGAAGGAATATGGAGACAGGCATTTCTCGGTTGTTTCATTACATTCACCTTCTGAGACCCAGACATTTCATTACCCATGATCAAGGATCGGGCAAGAGTTCTTATTTCACATACCACCTTCCAAAGTTTGCATGGTTAATGAAACAGAGATACTGTGGTTCACCGTTATCTTAAATGTCTGAGCTACCAGATCAGTCCTAAGTAAATTGAAGCAGAGTTGAAGAAGAATCATTTAGAATCAGAAGGGGGAATATTACACCTCATGAAATGCTACATTCATCTTTAAGTAAACAGAGTGTACACAAACTATTGATAGGCTCTAGATCAAAACTGACTAAGCAAGCTCTAAGAAGGATTTTTTCCAGCATAGAATGAAGCTAAAATAAAGTGTTGCTTCAGTCACAGTATCCATTATTATGTAATCCTGAGAGTCCTTGTATCTAGTAAACTGTATCCTTTCATTTACTAACACAGATCTACTTGTTAGTCTGAGTTAGTTTTGTTGTTTTTGTTTTTGTTTTGTTTGTTGTTGTTGCTCTCCCTCTTTAGTTCACAGTTCTCTTAATTGCACTGAAGCTACTTTAGACACTGGTATTCTTGTCTGGAATTCTAATGTCTTAGTTAGTCTTGATCCCACCTCTTCCATATTTGCCCCTTAATGAACTGTACTTTCTGACTTACATTATTGGCTGGTAGATGAAGTTGAAAACAACTAAAAATGTTATCAAGACTTTAAACATAACCATATATCTTCATTTTCACTATATAGCCATTTCACATGGCTTTGGCGAGATCTCCTCGGGCAGCAGCAGTTTGGTCGAGAGAAAAGTAAAAGAATTTTGACTAAACACTAAGCTTTCAGTTATCCCACATTGGGAAATTACTATATTGACAGCATTTACTGCAAGCCTCATCAAGTTCTATTATCCATGTTTTAGGTATAGCTAAATCCTCTTCAACTCTGATATTTCAAAATCTATTTGTGTGTGTGTGTGTGTATATATATATATATATATACTAATACTATATTAATATATATATGTCATATATGTAAATATATATTATAAAAACAACATATCCAATCACATCTATCATTTTGAAGATTAAAAATAAATAAATCAAAAATCTAGATAATTTGAGTTAGACTATGATTTAATAATAAAGTTGGATGTTCGGTCGTAAGTTTCCTTTACAAAGTGATTTCCCATAAAGGAAAATGCTCCATGAACCCTTACAATCTAATAAACATGTCCATTTAACTTCTATGCAGACTCCAGCCCCTTTGACTTCCTATATTTTTTATAGCATCCAAGATAGTTCCCATAGGACAACAGAGCATCATTGCTGGTATTTTCCAATGTGGCAGGGAAGGCCCATTATCATGCAATCTCAGAAAAATTTCCGTTTTACCAAAAAAAAAATAAATAAATAAAAAATAAAAACAAAAAAAGGCATCTTATTCATTATTCATGTGAAATGTTAAATAGACATACCGTACTGACACTGTCTGTTGAAGATCTGCTTGCAATAGAGGAAGAAGAGTCCAAGGAGGGCCAGGGCAAATACCACTAGCAAACTTCCCACCAGTGCAACAAGTGTGGCTTCCTTAGGGGCAACAGTGTGTGCATTTACCTTCACTAAGCTCAACTGGAAGGTACCTATGGAACAACAACAATAACAACAACAACAACAACAAAACAATGGGTAAGGCCAGTCAAAGTGAGCAGTTAAATGTCATTCTGACAAGGGCCCTAAAGTTCTGTAGGCCACATCTTCTCCTTTAGACCATCTGCAACAGATCTGCTATCTTCATATTTGAGAATAGATAAAATTATAATAAAATGAAGTAGAGATTATAGGTTGCAGACATGGTATAAATTAGCACCAGTAACCAAAAGATGCCATATTCTGCTTCACTCATGCTATGTTTAGTAATATAACCTAAAAACAAATATTATCAGATTAAAATGCTCATCAGTGAACTCTGGATCAGTAAATCGTGATTTTCTAAGATGTCATAAAAGACCTTTCATTGATTAATATAAATAACCTAGTGGAGGAAAACAAAGTGAAGAAAGGATAGCTTATGACCTTTATAGAAAATGTTGTAAAACACAAAGTAATAGCAAATATTGTCTAAAAATATGAATATAAGTGAAGTAATACCAACGTTTAAATAGCAGTGGAGAATAAGGCAGAGAAATATCCCGATGGATTCATGAAACTCTATAGTAAAGTCATATACAAAATACCAATGCACTTTGAATAGAAACAATGTGTGTCACTTTCAGTCTGAGTCAGTTAAGAGCTGATACATCTTAACTCTTTCTTTCTGTGATAAGGAACTGGACACTACCTGGCCTAGCAATCATAGGCCCATGATGGAAGAAGGCCTTTACCTTATGAAAAGAAGCATGAGATTGCAAAAAGATTCTTAAAGTATTTATTTCTGTGGAGGAAAGGACAGAAAATTCAGAAAGGATCTAAAGAGAAGTTTATTATGCCTGTTGTTTAAAAATCTGAAGGAGATATACAACATTTTGGGATTAATTATCTAATAATCTCAGATAATATAAGATTTTATCTTTCAGTTATATTTATTTTTAATGTCTGTTTCATATGTCATGATTTTTTAGGAAAACGCCAATAATTTAAAGAGTATTTAAGAAGATAGACTGAAATTTAGAACATCAGATAAATAAGTAAATGTCTAGTGACACAGGCCAAAACTAAATTCCAGCTCTTTTTTTCAGCTTCTAATGTAGTATAAGACCTAAGGATTTCCATATGCTATGTATATTGACTCTAATAGCATTATTGACTCTCATAGCAATTAAGTGTGGAAATGTTATTTTTAAAATACATTGTATCATTTATTAATCCATCAAACCTAGCCAGGTAGCTCACAAAGCATGAATACAAATGTTTTCTCATTAGATACATTTTTTTGAGACAAGGGAAACAGGTCCAATGAATCTGAACTCTGAAAAGCTGGGATTTAATCATAGGCAACTGCCTTTGTTCAATATGTCAAAGGAACCAGTGCCAAGGAGCTTTTTCCTCCTACAAGGATAAAGAAGTTTATTGATTTTGTTGACTAACAGAGTTTTAGGGAAGAAAGGAGAGAAAAATAGATACACACACTGAACCTCAGAAGAAGGAGTCTGCTTTGTACATGGGATGCATTCTTGGTCCTGCAGGCCCCCAATGCGTGTCTTTCGGTAGAACCTGTGATCAGAGCAGAAAGGAATAGCAGAGTGGTGAACAACAAGCAATTGACATGTAACAGCCCTTCTTGACATGATAAGGAATGTCTATGAGTCTTTTCTTAATGGGAGTGCCTACTCTTGGGAGATCTCTGCCAAGTGTGATTCAGTCCTTCCCCCCCCCCCCCAATTATCCGTATCCTATAGCCCAAAGGGGAGCTAAGGTCATGAGACAGGCAAGCAGTTATATGATGCCAACTTCTTCATGATTCCTATGTAATCTATCTAACATGACATTTACTTTAAATTTTAGACATAATATCAGTGTGATTAAAAAGCTTCTAGGTGCTCATCTGTGTTTGAAAATTCCTGGATACTTTATAAATATAGATCTTGTTAGAAAGATACAGATTCCCCATTCATGGAGCTTAATAAGAGCATAAAACTGATCCTTAAAATACTTTTACTAGGGTCTAAGAGGTAGGATGATAAAGGGCATCAAAGAATGTTAAAAATCCCCAGAAGGACTTACGTAATTTAGTAGGCTTACCTGGGCAGACAGTCTCCACAGATAGCATTAGAGGTATTTGTGCAGTTGGCCTTCTGGGCCCGATTGATGACAGCACAAGTGATGCATGTCTGACATCTGTGATGTCCCCAAGTGCTTTTATACTTTCGGGGAGGGCAGGCTATGCAGTACGCGTCTCCACCTTCACCATAACCACAATCCTGAAATATAGAAGGTGTTCATAAGAGCTTAGGGAGAGGATATGTTATGACTCAAGTGAATATACTGTAAGTCACTATTTTTTAAACTACAAGTTTCATTAAACTTGTTATTACAAAAATTTACCAGCTGTAACCAGCACTGAAAACTGATATGTAACTAAAGAGAATAGTGATATAAAATGATGTAAAGCTAAGTATATTAATCAAAATAAACAAGATTACAGTATGGGAAAAAACAAATTTTAGTTTATTTCTTACTCACTCTTTGCCTATTAGAGACTTAATGAGGGTTGGAGCTTACATAAGCCACAATGGGGCATCCCATGCATGAAAGGTTTCATTTTGTGCTTGCATGATTGGAACATCATGTGAAAGAGAACATTTTGTTCCCAAGAAATAATACACTTCACTTTCATCATATGGCACAGGCCATACGTGACAACTGATCATTATTAAGTATAAAGCATAAAAGAAAGCCTAATTTTATAGTATATCAAAGGGTACATACTAACAAATATCTGCTATATCTGATATAAAAGTTTGTACCTACTGTTTTAACTAAAACTTTCACAGGTAAAACGTTAGTGTATGTTAGGTATTGATGAAAATTTACTTCTTATTCTAGGTCATTGTAAAAATATTTTAATATCCACTGGAAAACAGATCTATCTGACTTTTGCTTCAGATCTGGTATCAATGCAATAATACTGGGGATACTACCTCAAACCCACTGTTTCTGTACAAAAAAGAACTAAACATTTGAAGAGATTAGAATAAATGTTCTGCAAAGATCATTTTAGCTCTCTTACTGTGGAAATCAGTGTGGTGGTTCCTTAGAAAAATAGAAATCAATATATGTCAAGATTCAGCTATACCAATCTTGGTGGGGATATACCCAAAAGATGCTTTATCCTACCACAGAGACACCTGTTAAACAATGTTCATTGGTGCTCTATTAATAATAGCCAGAGATGGGAAACAGATGTCCTTCAACAGAAGAATGGATAATGAAAATGTGCTACATTTTTACAATAGAGTATTACTTACCTGTTAAAAATGTATGGATAGGAACCAGATGGAACCAGAAAAAAAATTATCCTGAGTAAGGTAACTCAAACCCAGAAGGACCAATATGGTGTACATTTGCTAATATGTGGATATTGCCTGCTAAGCCAATTAAAATTGAGCTATAATCCAAAGAGGAGATGGATAGAAAGGAGAAATAGAATACATAGTTATGGATGGACTGACCAGGGTACTGGAGAAGATCAAGCAGTATGGGGGGGGGAGAGAAAGATACGGGGGATGTTGGGAGAAACAATTAAAATTAAGGGTCATTTGAGTTAAGTTTGGAAACTTGATACAGTAGAAGTTTTTAAAATAATATCCATATATGAAGGCAAATAATGGGGGAGATAGATCCCCCAACTGAACATATCTTGTTACCAAATTAACTGCTTCCAGTAGCAGAATGGGTTATATTTAATTGAGTTAAAACAGGTCCCATGGGAACCCCCAAATAACCTAGGCTGTGGCCAAGACTATAGGTTTGCCCACAAACTGATGACAAGGTCCAATTCCTGAAGACAACATCTACACAACTCACTAAACATGGCAAACTCTAGCAGGTGCATATGTAGAGCCTTTACCCATAAGGACTAGTGCTCTTGGTACCAAAGGTGCTTGGTATACTACCAAAGGAGAAATAAAAATAGCAACCCAGGTACAAACTCTTTAATCTAAAATGGTATCCTACATGTGAGATATGCTAAGGCAATGGTGGTCCATTAGTGGCTTGTGGGAGTAACCAACAAATATCTGATTTGATTTAAGATTCACTGTAGGAGATGAAAACCATACCCAATACTGCTTGGAGGACTAAGAGAGTAAGACTAGATATCCAAGGACATTGGGTAAAACCAAATGCTGTTGTTAATAACATGCATAGTGCATAGTAATTGGAACAAGTAACACTACATATTGCTATGTATTCTGAAATAATAAATAGACCACTGGTATTAGAAGAATGTGACATGACTCCCAATTAACTCGCTCACTAGAGAGACAATGATGGCAGTTAGCCAATACTCACTGATAATTAAATAACAATTTTACTGGTTGTTCAGAAGTTTTCTCGATTTTATCGATTGATTTACATAATATTTATTGAGTAACTAATACATGTTATGATTCTGGCTTGGGTATTATGATTGAATGATTAAAAGTATCAGAGTAAAAAAATCTCTGTATTCAGGAACTTTTATACATGTTTATTCACCATAAAACTTCTAAGATTGCATTATAATCCCTATCTTAAAGTTGAGAAATTTTTGTGTCAAAAGAATTGGCTAGCTCATGAGACTTCAACATGCACAGAGATGCTGTTTTAGGAGACATGAGCAACAGAGATATTGATACAAGTACCCAGTCCAATTAGTCTCTTAATCTTGTAGGACTAAGAATACTACTATATAAGTCTATATGGTTGAGTGTAAACAGGCAGGGAGTTTCCGACAATGACTCGAGTCATAGTAATTTTCTTAATCTCCAAAACTGAGTGATGTTTTTACTTCACATGGGATAAATAGAAAAATTTCTCTGGAAACATCTTTCCAAATATCAAATAGTCTAGCAGAGTAATGTAAGACACAGCAGTACTAAAAAGCAATATAGACCAAAATAATGCACCAGAAGACCAGAACCTGTATGTTAACACAGCCTGCTAAATGGAAGGTTTTAGCAAGACTCTGAATCTCCTGAAAAAAAATATCAGACACAATGAAACACAACATCAGACATAAAAAAAACACCCATGATAACAAGAATCAAGAAGTCAAGATTAATGGGGAAAAAAGACAATAAACAGATACCTCCAGCTAGATGAATCAATTATTGAAATTATTTAACAAGGATTTTTAAACCACCCAAAAATGCATCAACAAACAATTATAAAATATATTTAAATATGAAAGAAAATTAAAATATCACAGCACATGTATGGAATTTTTTGGACAAATTTGGTTTTTAAAATATCATCTCTCTAGCACTATTTAGCCTAGAACTCATCATGTAGCCCAACCTGGCTTTAAGCTTGAAATCATTTTGCTTCTGCTTTCAGAATGCTGGCATTAGAGTTCAAAGTAACTATATTCAGCCCAAATAAATTGTTTTTAAGAGCCAAATAGAAGTTATAAAAATAACTAAATAAATGATCAAAATTCTCTGGTTGTACTGATTATTAGAAAATTAGAAAAATCACTGAACCTGAAGATAAAACTATAGAAGGAGTACAGTTTAAATAACAGGACAATTAGAATAAAATAGACAAAAACAAGAAAATGACTGGAGAAATTTGGGGAAAATATAACAGACCAAGAAATAAAGCTACCAAAATAACATAAAATCAAAACAAATAAAGTRTGTGTCAGGAAATAGTCAAAGAAACAAAGGCTAAAATTTTCATAGATTTGGAAATAATATCACCAAATATTGCCATATTTAACAACAGAAAGTAAGTTAAAATAAATACCCACATGTAGAAAGAATCTTTTGTGTTCTGTACAGATGCAGGAATTATCAATAAAATGCTGATTTGTCTATAAGCTTAGACAGAAAATAAAAAGTAGGACATACAGTAGAGTGATCGAATTCTGAGATAGAGACAGGGTAGAAGACACCCTGTCATATGAAAGAGGAGACTCATGGAACTGGGACAGAAGAAACCAGCCACATGGTAGAACTTAGATTTAAATAARTGAGATATTAACTCATGAGCTAGTCAGGGGAACATGGATAGCTATATGGTCTAGGAATTTGTAAATATATCTGATTCTCAGAGTTGTTATTTTTGTTAACAGGGGCACAGGTTGAAAAACACCCCATAACCGACATGTATTTATATACCCCACATATGTATATCAAATGAAATCCCTACACACTCAGACACACATTGCACACACATGCACATGCACACACATGCGTGCGCATGCACACACATATATACATTTGTGTATGAATATATATATATTTGTATGTGTGTGTACTGGAGATTATGTATATGTATATGTGTATATAATGAAACTTCTTGGCAAAGGTCAGTTTTGAAAATATTCAGAAAAGTATGACATTAACTCTAAAACAAAATCATTGAAGTGACAGTGAATTTTTTCTGAAACTTTGAAAGTTTTCTTAAGCCAAATATTTTAAATATTGAGAATACATAACTGCCAAGTGCAAATTRTAATATCCTGTGACACTTTAACTTATGAAAGAAGGGAAAACGAAGATATTCTTCAGGCAAGAGAAAACTCCCATGTTGCCTGGAGGACACACTATAAAATAGTAGCTACTAGAAATTTTCAATCAGAAAGAAATGATCAAAACTGGTAGTTTGTAAAGCTTCAGAAAAGATGAAAAATATTGGATCATAAAAGTACATTTATAAAAATTGAGCTTTTACTCCTATTCCTTTTCAATACTGTMAGCACTAGCCAGGCAACTAAAGGCATAACAAGGAAATTAAAGCGATACTAATTGGGAACCATAAATTAAACCATCTCTATTGGTAAATGGCATGATATTATATGTTAGAGATTGCAGATATTTTCCAGAAGATTTGTAGAAACAAGTAAAAATGAGAACCACCACTACCACCACCAACCAAAAATCCTATAGAGACAGAGCTCAGGGAAAAGTTCTCATTCACAATGTCTCAAAGAAAGTTAAATGCTCAGGAATAAATAAGGCCAAAGAGATGACAGACCCTTAAACCTCTATAGAAAGGGATAAAGACATAAACATAAATCATGCTCATTGACTGGTAGAATGACTATTGTGAAAATGAGTGTTCTCTCAAACACCATTTAAAGTTTTAATGCAATCATAATCAAAATCTCCATCTTATTCTTTACAGAAACAGAAATGATCTATCCTAAAATTCACATGGAACCACAAGACTCCGGGGGGCAAAACGCATTCCAGTTTCAAAATATATTACTGGGTTGCTCAAGTTATGAATATAATATGATAATGGCACAAAAATAAACATATTGACCAATAAAAGAAAACTGATCATTGAGACACAAGTATGTATAACCACATTCATTTGATATTCAACAAAGATGCCAAAAACAAACACTGGTGAAAATACAACATATTCAACAAATGGTGCCAGGAAAAGAGGATGTCTATATGGAAAAGAAAGTTATCAGAACTATATCTATTACCAAAGATTTAAATCCAAATGGAGCAAAGACCTAAATGTGAAATATCAATGGTTAGAGGAAATATACAAAGTACTCTACATAAAATGAATGTAGGAATGAATTTCCTAAGTAGCGTCCTATGTGCTCAGGTATTGAGGGTAATAACTCATCTCACAGAATGAGCTGAATATGCAGAGAATTAAAAAGTGGAACTCATAAAAACTAACAGGCTTCTTCACAGCTAAAGAAACAATCCCATGGTGAGTATTCCCAAAGAATAAGATTTTTTTTGCCAGCTATACATCTGAAAAAGATTAATATCCAAAATATGTAAAGAGCTCAAAAACTAAAGAGGAAAAACAACACACAAATATTAAGAAAATTGGCTTAAGATCAGAACAGAGAGAAACAACAGGGTCCAAATGATGTGATCAGGGAAATGGGAAAGAGAGGCTCAAATTATGGGAGGGAAAGGAAGATAAAAATAGAGTAGGGAGGATAAAATAACAGTAAGCATGTCTGAAAATTTCACAAGGAATCATACTATTAACTATTTATTATATTCATGTATATTTCTTTTTATAGGTTTACTGTTTATTCAGTGTTAAATGTTATAGTTCTTATACTTTTGGAACCATGCCTGAGAACCCAAAGAAAGAAATGGTGCAATGGACAACCTCATCCACCCAGACAGTGTATTAAAACTTAACTCATATATATTTTCATGATTTCACAATCTTAAAAATTTTATGATAAGACTTGGAATTTACATCTGCTGCAGGTCTTCAGCTTTCCGGTACAGTATGCCATTAAACAAAGCTTATCATATGTCTCTGTTCACTTCTTAAACCACAACCCCAAACAAAATTTGCGGATGTGTGTCTAGCAGGGGTAAAGCATACTGTAAGGGAAGTTTGTGGCTCATGGTGTGAGATTACTTGTTAAGATTTCTGGTGCCCAAATTAAGTCTTCAGTTTAACTATGCTCAAGCTTCTAATCACCCAACCTCCTCCTGGCTAGCTCCGATCATGCCAACATTATTGCCCAGAAGCAGCATAAGGTCTGGTCAAGAGACACTGGCCTATGCCTCCTGCTTCCCACAACTAATCCAGTAAACTGCAAGACATGCTCTCCAGCTGGGAACACTTCCCCCACTTACCTGTTCCAATTCTGTGACTAGTCAGCAAGTCTGAACTGTTTGGCAAAGGATTTATTTACAGAGAGAAACCCAGGCATTGCCATCATATCACATCGTCATCTGCCAATATAGCATATGTATACTGAAACATTTGTAGTGCCATAAAAGTAGGTAACTGACAGACTATTTCATTAGGTGGAAAGAAATTTAGCCATAATCTCTACTAAGAGGCAAGTACTACTAGATAGCTAAATTCTATCTACTAAAAACAGAAGTGCAACATTGCTGGCTATTCCTCTGCCTCTCCAAGTGAATACCACAAACATACTCCCAAGGTGAATGTCAAATTTGGGGCACATACAAGGACTTATCTAGATTGACAATGCTTCCTCTAAGAGCCAAAGACAATCTAACAAAAAATGCAAAGAGCAGGCATGAGAAACCCTCTTTTGAATTTTTGCTCAGGATAATCCAAGAGACTCCCCTAAACAGCTTATTGCTATCAACAGTGATTGCCCTCAAAAGTAGAAGGTACATCTCTCTTTCTATACACACTATGCACTTCAAGAATAAAGTTTAAAGGAGCTGGTGCTACAACTCACTTGAATACCTCCTCTACAAGGAATAGTTTTCACAATACTAGAAAAGACCATGGGGCAATACAAGCTTCCAAAGGAAGGACACAACTAACACAGTCCTACCAAGGTATGATGTCTATGAAACACAACAATGATAACCATGGCACAATAAGCCTAATAGGTACAGCAGTGGCACACATACTTGATGGTAACCAACAGCTTTTTAATTTTGCTTAAGACCTGATCAACGAAAAGGAAATCATGCCAGGTACAGGAAACCTTTTCAACTATCTAGTGCTAGTGCAGTCACAGAACTTGGATATAACTACCTATAACTACCACTTTACTAAACCACCAATATCTCTAACCACATTCTGTATAATGTCTTTATACCCACAGTATAGTAATAGTGTTGTCATTACCTCTTATCTAATAAAAAAATTATCTTTGCTACAGGACACCATTACAGAAAACCACGATTAATCAAAATGCAGTGATATGATGACCAGCCCCAGTGGATACATCTACAAAACCACTCCTGCACCTAAAATACAGTGAATATTGTGAAAAGAATATTAGAGCCTAAAAATGAGAAAGTTTGCTGTAAGATTGTAAATCCTAGTAATGTCAGAAATACACCAATAATCTTACCAATATGAGTGACTCCTAAACATGAACTGAACAAGAACAACAAAATGGACACATTAAAGTTAATGGGGAAACTCAGGAGACCTTAACCATACACAAAGAGCTTTGGTCAACTAAAAAATGCTCAGAATGAGAGAAATAGTCTTGCCTAGAGAAGACCACACCAGTATGATGGGGGAATACATGGTAATGATTGTAGGGAGGAAAGGGAAAAGAAAATCATGTAATCATATTTTAATTTTGAAAACTAAAGAACGTCTTTGAAATAATAAACTTTATTTTCACAAATTTTATAAATCCTATGTGGTGATTATAACATAATATCACATCTGATATCTATGCCAATTATATGAATACATTGGGTGTATTGGCACAAATAAGAATGGCCACCATACACTCATATATTTCAATGTTTAGTCCTCAGGGAGTGGCACTATTTGAAAAGGAATAGGAGATGTTGCCTTGTTGGAGTAAGTGTGGGTTTTTTTGGAGGAAATGTGTCACTGAGGGAGTCGACGTTGAGGTTTCAAAAGCCCAAGCCAGTCCCAGTGTCACTATCTCTTCTTGTGTGGATCTGGATATAGAACTTTCAAGCTACTTCTCTAGTATCATGCCATCTTCCTGCCATACTAATAATAGACTAAACCTCTGAAACTGTAAGCAAGCCCCAATTAAAATATTTTTACAAGAATTTCTGGGGTCATGGTGCCTCTTCATAGCAAAAGAACACCAACTAAAAGATTGGGAAAATAAAGGCACTTAAATAAAATGTTACATGTGTGTATTTTAGTATTTAGAATAGCTAAGTAAATAATACAAAAAAATACAATAAAATTGGCACAAATACATCAAGATAAAGTTCTAAAATATAGCTTTGTATAACCGACAGGGAGGCAAGAAAAGACAAAGGGAATAGGAATGGAGAGCCCAACAATAAAATAGCAGCCTTCGGGCTTAAAGTGTCAATCAATAGCAATTGTAAATTTAAATCATGTAAGCAAAGCAATTAAAAGGCAAAAATTAGCATTGTAGATAAAATCAGATACTATCAAATTACCCCCCAGTAGCCATTTCTTTCACTGATGAATGAATCATTTCCTAAGAATTAAAAACATGCAAATTATCATTTAAAACTCTTGGTGAGAATCATCTTTCATAGTTAGGAGCAAAAAGTTTTATTTTTCCAAATGATTCAGGTTTCCAAATGCTTTTGCTGCTAAACAGTTTTATAACCAGGAAACATTTATCTTAATTATATCATGCTTTCATGATGCTGACACAAAATTTCGATGCTGACCATGGAGTAAGTAGTTATTTCTTTTTAAAAGTTGTTTGTATAACATGCAAGAACAATGAACTGAAAATCATAATCAAGAAT
>BDUI01001396.1:152884-168754 GCA_002335545.1 Apodemus speciosus
GAATGTGTGCATGCACACATAGCTACCACATGAAAGGACACAAATTTTTCAAAAAGACAAATACAACTTAGAAAACTGTAAACTGACCAGAAGAAATGGCCAAAACCTATAAAACCATATAGATGTATGATTAATGAAAGCATTAATAAAATTAAGACCAGTCAATTCCAGGCTGATTTTAAGGGGAAAATACTCTTCTGATTTCTGTTTAAACAGTCATCCCAAGCAAAAGAAAAGGCACAAAAACTACTTTGGATTATGTTCAAGGGAAAAAATGAAACAATGTGTGTGAAAGTGCTCTGGAAACTCCAGATTGTGCTTCACATGTGAAGAGCTGCTATGACTGTTAGTGCCCCATCCCAAGCATAGGAGCAAAGGGTAGTGGAGAAAAACCACAGACGACTTCAATATTGAGCCAATATTTAAAGCTTCTGATTTGCTCTATTGTTACTGAACCCTAAATTAGTCATTGGTTTGTGTATTGACTACCATAAGACAACATGAAACTGTGCCATGAACAATAATTAGTTATATACCCATTGAGTGCTCAAAGTAGAGATTAATTACTTAACCAAGGAAGTTTGCCAGTGTCCCAGAAAAACAATCAAAATTATAATATGATTTCTTTATGTGGATGACACAGGACAAACTTCTGTTTTCCCTTCCCATTGTTTGGTCTTGCATCATATTATTTCTACTCTGTTCAGATTACCAAGCAATCTAGAAGAACTGGACCACCTTGAATCTTTTAGTCCTTTTTACCCAACAACAATCAAATATGCCATCTCTCCCTCTCAAAACTAGGGAATAAAATAACCTACAGAAATAGTGGAGTAAGCAAGTAGTAGGTGTAACACAAACCAAGGTAAAACCATACTGTAAGACTGGGAAAAATCAGCTCAGAGATTGAGTCCTATTTGTAGAAAATGATGTTCCATTGCTAAAGTAGTTCCACCCTCTCTTTTAAAGACATGTCCAAGAAACAGGGAAGGGTAATTGGAGGTGAACATAAATAAGAAAGATGGATATACACTTATAAAAATGTCATAAGGAAACTCAGTGTTTTGTATGCTAACTAAAAACTTACAGAAAAGAAAATGTGAAAAATGCCCATGAAGAAGACAAAATATAGGATTTGAAAGAGTTGACATTATAAAAATATCTGGTAAAAAATAAACCTATTATTTCATATATAATTATGCACTATGAAATAACTTTCAAAATAATTTCAGATTTTGAACCCCCCCCCCCACAAAAGATCATAATAGCCTCATCTTTTTATTGTTTAGAGGAAACTACCATCTACTTCTATTTGACCTACTTAATAACAGGCAACTCAGTACTCACAATATGTCTTCATTATGCCTTTTATCTCCTTTTTCCACAACTGGATAAAATATAAGTTAGAACTGATTGGACTCTATAGGTATGAAATTCTACAAGGGTATATCAAGATAACCTCAACCCTTAGGATCCAAGCCAGGATTTTCTGGCTTGGATCCTAAGGGTTCCAAAACACTTAAAGAACAAAAAATATTCCTCAAAGTTACATAGTGCATCGTCTGTTTCCAATACACAAAGAAGTAGGCCACCTTCAGGCTGATTGTCCACCATGTTACCAAAGATGCAGCTTCTCTTTGCCTCTTACTCTCACAACAGAATATTGGCTCTCTAATCATCTCTCCACCGGAAAAATTCCAAAGGGTAGACTGGTTCAGGAAAGGTAGTTCATGAAAGGGAAGTAGTGCTGCCCACTCTTTCTGGCTTAGTCACAATAGTGACTAACACCCTCCTGGAAATAATGACATTTTACTTTTTGATTCCATCATATATTACATGGAAACCACTTCACTTTTACAGTGTGGGTTGGTGTCTCTTAGGAATACTTATATAGAGTAGCTTTATATGCTCCAGGGTAAATGGTTAGTCACTAACCACTCAGTTGATAATTGTTTTCAAAGTTAGGCATTCTGTTAGAACTTAGTCAAAAGAGAGAAAGCCACACTGGAATGAAAAATGCTTATTATCATCTATAAGAGAACAGGTCTAGAGAAACACTGAAAAACATAGTTAATTCTAATCTAAGGCAGACCAGAGCCATTCTTGTATCTCTCATATTTATCTAATAATGGTCCTTCTAGTATAAAGAATGATGATAAAACTGGCCAGTACTCTTCCCATTAAGCACCTTAGGGGAGAATATACAGGTGAAGCCAGTCTTCTAAAGGAAGCAGAGAAAAACTAGCTTCTGCTTCACAAACTTCCGGTCTGAATAAGGACTTCACTGCAGGGAATAGATCAGGTAGCCTAGCCATCTAAGTAAAGAAAGGCTATATGGCCTGCCTGAGGTTTTTACAGCGAGTTACTATTTGTTTTTCTCTTGCGTTTTGGGACTTTTTTCTCCCTGGTTTCTCTTACCAAAAGATTTCAAAGACAAAATACCTGGTACAGGGCAATTGAATGTTATCTTTCTCTCTAGTGTAAGATTTAACCTACCTAGCCATCATTTTATATACAAACAGCTGCTAAAAATGAAGAAAAATATGAATTAGAAAAAAATGTGGCTTGTAGTTATGACTCAGACACATACAGACCAAACAATCTTGAGGAGGTTTCATTTTCTTTAAGCACTCTCTACAAAGAAATGATGCAATTAAAGAATTGAAGGATATAATACATTATCAAGGATCTTGTCACATCCTCCCATCATGTTTCTTTTACAGTTATTGCCATCTCTCTGAAGGTGTTACCACTCAACTTTTGTATAATTTAAAACTTCAGACTTACATTTATTTAATATCAAGCCAGCCTAGAAATGGAAGAAAGCAGCTGCATTATCAGGGAACATAATATGAGGGAAATTTGGTCTCTTATCTTCAGATCTCTGAACTTTCAGAAAAGAGACGTAGGTTGCTGTAAGTACCCCCAGCAAATTCTCCTAGAACATCTGAATACAAGGCAGAGAGGCATAATAAATGCAGCTGGACAAAGGAAACAACTTCCAACAGGCCAGGATTTCCCCACGCACACAGGTGATGGGTTCTTTCAGAGAACAATGAAGACGTTTCCTCTAGAAATGTTCAGACAGAGATGAGATGGATGCTTAAAGGTGAAGTGAGTTGTTGTTAAAAGGAAACATATGACTCACAAAAGCCTGCTATTTATCAAGCATTGGGCTAGGTCTTTTACAGGGATTCTAATTTTTAATCCGTTGAGTAAGTGGGAACTATTTCCCATTTTTCCAGAAAAGAGAAGCTTAGGGAAATTTTAATTTTCTTACCAGGCTTACTCATGATTCCATAGGTAGACAGAAAAAAATACCTCTTTGTTATATACAACTAGTAAATACTAATGCAGCAAGAAAATGCTGAGCACACAGTGCACTTAGATTCCAAACAGCAGGTAAATCTACCTAAGATTTAAAAACATCTGTCTGTAACTCTACCCAGAGAGATGGGATGAAAAATATGTGCTCTTTTAAAGTATAAGCTGACCATAAGAGACCCTCCATCCTTCCCTTTTTAGATCCCATGTAATTCATCAACTTCAAATTTCTGAACAGTCAGAGTTCCTATGACTTGATCAATACATTTGCCTCCTTTCTGTTTTTACAGCCACCACATCAGGTCTGTTTGGGGGGGGGGGTGTACTTTTCATTTGTCCACTTTTGTGTTTTCTTCCTCAAGCCTAGCTTATTCACATTTACCTGAAAGTATAGATCTGACTTTTTCTTCAGTTCAGCAGCAATTGGGATATAAAATAAATAAATAAATAAATAAATAAATAAATAAATAAATAGGGAAAAAAGAACCTCACAGTGGCTCTGCGATCATCTGTCTAATAAACAGAACCTCAAGCATCCAGTCTTGTGTTGTTTCCCATCAATCTAACTTGTACTTTTCCCTAATTGTACTAAAACATCCAACTCAACTATTGCTCCTTTCTCACATTCTGTGCTCTGAATTCCTTGCTGTCAGGCCGTTACTCATATTTTCTCTACTTAAAATGCCTTCTCTCCTGTTCCACCTGTTGAAATCCAATCTGTGCTACATAATCTATCTTAAATAATAACAGCTAACGTTTATTGAGTGCTTATTTTGCACTGTGCTAAGCGTGTGCAAGTATTTTACATGGATTATTTCAGAGCATCCTCACAATAACTCGATGATGGTGGTACTATTATTAACTCAACTGTTGCCTGAGGTAAAATGAAGCTCAAAGAGGGAGAAATATTCCTTTTCTCCAAGGTCACACAGTCACTATATGGTGGAATGAGATCTGAATACAAATACTTTTGCTCTCTAGCAAGCAAAGGTGTTAGGATTGAACCACAGTCAGCTGGGCAGAATGAACACAGACCTATACTTAAAGCATTTGGCCTTAGAAGCAGCGAGATAGAAAATTAAAGTCCTCCTCAGCTAATAAGTATCATTCAGTCCAGCCTTATCTACATGGGACTGAATCAGGTCCCAAAGAAACCTGAGACTGGTCTCCTTCAATACCTCTGGTGAAAAATCAAACACCCAAAAGCTATTCAAAAACATACAAACAAGCAAACAATCCCCTTTCTATGTTTCTCTAGCTCTAGTGAGATGGTCCTTACTTGACAACTTCAGAGCATTTTGCTTGCATGTTTAAAGCTCATCTTATGCAGTATTGATTGTCTTCCTATACTCAGGATGAGTCTGTTAAGGCCCCAGAGAGAACAGCCTCTAATGCGGCTTAGTATTTCAAACTTGGTGATAGAGGGCAAATATTCAGTATGCCTCTTATGTTGGATGAAAGGTATGGTGGGTCAAGGGGGACAGGAATGTTACCTGGACAGAGAGTTCCACAATTTACTACCTCCTATCGCCCTACACGAAATTGGCCAGCGCTGCCAAAACCTGTCAAAATGAGATCTTACAGCCTGTTTTCCCAGCCTACTCTCTGGCAGGTCCTTCTCCTTTCACCCTGCCAGTTCTTGCAGCTGTCTGGGCCTTGGCCAGTGTTTGGGGTGAGGCCGGATCAAAATATCACTGTCCTGAGCTCGGCTTCCAGCAGCAAGTGATCAAATGAAACTCAGTCGCACTGGTGACGAGGCTGGATTGAAAGCCCCCATACACTGTGCCAAATTGCTTTTTACACAGGCCCGGACTTGCCCAGGCACCACGTGGGTGGGCTAGTAGTTCAGCTTTCCACTGGATGCTCTGCACGTCCAATCCGTTCCCTCCTCCTCTCCAAGAGCTAACTCCCAGGCTCCTTCTCTTCCTTATCTCTGGATCCCATATGCACAGGGTTGTTGGACAAGTCCGGGCATATTCCCAGCGGCCATCTGGCCCCTGTTCGAACCTGCAGAGGCAGGAACTGACTACCCAAAGCAGAGGGGGTAACAGCCTAAGCTTCTGACATCTAGGAGAGTGCCATCAGGGCACAAACAGACAGAATGACTGACAGCCACAGAATCCCTTCTTCCCCCAAGTCATGCTGACTTTGTAGCACTCTTACAGGGACATCTGATATAGTCCTCTGGTCCTCTATTTCCGTCCCTACGTGCCACAGGTTCCAAGTGATTTACCACACGAAGGATGTTCCCACACTTACTCTGTCAAGATCAATGGATGGATCTTGCAATGGGATTCTCTGAACAAAAACCATTCGAGTACAGAGCAGACACCAAGCCCAACAGCCGCCCCTCAGCCCCCAGACGGCATACCGCTCTCACAATTGGTGGAATCCGTTGCAACCAGAGTTCAGCTGGAGTCATTTCACTTCCACGTGTGGCAACAACAGATCAAATACATCCTCTATTTCTTTCATGTTATGCCTATCCCCCTCCTCTCCCCTGTAAGGAATGCAGGACAGCTATTGGACCATTTTATATGTCTGGGAGTGGTTATGCAAATAAACCCCGCCCCTGAAAGGACTGTGTGAGTCTGGCGGGTAAACACTGGCCAAGTCACAAGTCTGGCAAGAGTTATTAAAGCTCCAGGAACTGAAACTGGGCCTAGGGAGGGAAGGGCCCAGAGTTAGATCTAGCCTAATCTGTGGGGAAGAAGGGAGGAGGCAGCTAGCAAAATGCAGCTCAGTTTTCAAAGTTCTGTGCATGATTAAGCAGGCTTGGGGTTCCAGAAAAAAACCAAAAGTTGAAAAAGTAAGGATTCTCAGGCACAAGTTGACAGGAGAAGCCACTTTCTGGCTCTGGCTTTACATTTTTATATTAATACCTTCAGAAGACTAAGATTTTTAACAGAAAATACGAAGCTTGGGAAAGACTACTAAAAATGAAGAAAAACTGGATCCTATAGTTCACTGTGATTTTAAGCCATCCTGTTACCTCTGTTGGGTCTCTGGGTCTCTCTCACTACACATACCTATATGCTACACACACACACACACACACACACATGCATACATATACATACATACATACATACATACATACATACATACATACATATATGCTCTTCCAACAATGACACTTTCTTAAAGTCTGCATTCACAGACAGAAGTAGGGGATGTCCTGGAATGCATTATAAATAAGAAGAAATGGAAGCTTGAGTCAAGATGTAGAGGAGAGAACCAAACAATGTGCCTTGAAAAAAACTAAGAAATGTCACCTGGTCTGAGCAGTGCATAAACAGGAATTTAGAATCAAGTCTCAAAGGCTGAAGTCCTTTAGAGGAAAAGAGCAGAACTGGATTAGAATAATGACTAAAATTTATAGACAAGTGTATTTTGAATATAAATGTATACCTGTATACAGATATTTATACATACATGCATTAATATGCTTTGGGGCCATCTTACATCATCTCTGAGAATAAAATGAAAATTCCTAGCCTACATAGCTAATTTTGTCCTGAGTAGGGAGGAGGGGTGACTAATAGAGGAAGAATCTGCCTCTTCTCACAGAGATGGTGTTTTTTTTTTCTAAAAGAGGGACTCTGATTTTCCTCCATCTTCTACGAATGAGAATGTCTGAGTTAGCTGAGTTTTGAGACTCCATTGCAGTAAAAAGAATGCTGGTTTGAGGATTTGGACACTTGGCCATGCCAACTTCACGTGAAAACTCACATAATGTCTTTCAGTCTTGCTTTCTGTATTTGAAATTTTAACAGGTTCTGAGCCTTGAAATTCTAAAGTGGTGCTTTTCACATGCCAGTGTACACATACAGTCACATAGGGTTTCTGATAACACAGATATTCAAAATTAGTGTGACTGATGTGAGGATGAGACTGGTTTTCTAGCAGCATTCCCATTTGATATAGTTGCATCTGAGTCTCAGACAATATATTTAATAACAAAGTTCTAGAGAGTGGACAGAAGCAACATTAGTTGTTCATCTCTGTTAGTCAGATTCTATAAAAACAATGATCAACTTGTGAAAAACACAGGCTTTCTTGGGCTCATAGTATTGGAGCTTTCAGTTCATGTTTGGTTGACTTTGTTCTTTTTTTTTTTTCCTAGTCTGTGGTAATTTAGCTTTATCAGGTCAGTGGCACAAAGCCATTTACATGATCACCAGAATTCAAAAGAGAAACCTTTCAAATGATATGGGTCTCACTATCTTTTTCAAAGATAGACTTCCACATACCAATCTATCTCCCACTAGACCTCACTTGTTGAAAGCTCTAACATTTTCTAGTAGCACCATGGGCTATTGTCCAAGCAGTGGACAAATGGGCCCTTGGGAGACAATTCAGATTTAAATTAAAACAATCAATTATGTAATTTGTGTTATTTTGTCACTAACAATCATATTTTGAGGTAGGATTTACTACACAAATTTTACAACCAAAGTGAATCCTAGTACTCCATGATGATATCTGGTAGAAAACTGAGAGAAAAGTTACAAAAAAAAAAACTCTTCAGAGTTCTTAAGTTATTGTCATATTATTTGGAAAATGTCTCTAAACAATTCTGCCTCCTTCCATAATTTGTCTAATAATAGAATAATTGTTGATCTTCACTGAGAACTTGACAACCACTCTTTAACACATTTTATCGATTAATGTATTTATCCTAACAACTTATGAGATCAGAAATAACAGAATAATCTCTGGCTTTACTTTTTTATTTACTTATGTTTTATTTTTTATTAAACTAATAAAATTTATTTTAAAATATATAACTCAGTATTGACATTTTTAAGTCATCAAAATAATTTATAATAATTTAATGCCTCTTAAATACACATGATATCTTCTGAAGGTAAAAGTAATATGCACTCAGTCAGTTTTTAAAATCTATTTGGAACATTAAGCATGATAGAAGTAGAAAAAAATCTCTTATGAAGTCCTCTATGAAAGGAAACTATAACAAGCTCCTGATTAGACAGAAACCATTCCATCTCCAAGGGAGAATACTCAGCATAACTGTGGCTTCATAGAACCAGTTGGGTAATGTTGCTTCTGTTTCTAATTTGTGGAATAGTTTGAAGAGTATTGGTATTAAGTCTTCTTTGAAGGTTTGATAGAATTCTTCACTAAATACATCTGGTCCTGGGCATTTATTTTTCGGTTGGGAGACTTTTAATGACTGCTTCTATTTCTGTATGGGGGATGGGACTATTTATATGCTTTATCTGATCCTGATCTAACTTTGGTATTTGGTATCTGTCTAAAAAATTGTCCATTTCTTCCAGATTTCCATTTTTGTTGAATATAGCTTTTATAGTAGGATCTGATAACTTTTTAAATTTCCTCAGTTTCTGTTGTTATATCTCCCTTTTCATCTCTGATTTTGTTAATTTGAATATTGTCTCTGGGTCTTCTGGTTAGTCTGGCTAAGGGTTTATCTTGTTGATTTTCTCAAAGAACCAGCTCCATTTTTTGTTGATTCTTTGTATAGTTCTTTTTGTTTCTATTTGGTTGATTTCAGCCCTGAGTTTGATTATTTCCTGTCATCTACTCATCTTTTGTGTATTTGCTTCTTTGTTCTAGAGCCTTCAGATGTGCTGTCAAGCTAAGAAAAAGCCAGTTTCTTTTTGGAGAAACTCAGAGCTATGAGTTTTCCTCATAGCACTGCTTTCATTGTGCCCCATAAGTTTGGCTACTCCAGCTTGTTTCTTGGGACCATATTTGCTTGGAAAATTGTTGTCCAGCCCTTTAGTCTGAGGTAGAGTCTTTCTTTGACACTGAGGTGCATTTCCTGTATGCAACAAAATGTTGAGTCATAGTTTCATATCCAATCTGTTAGCCTGTCTTTTTATTGGGGAATTGAGTCCATTGGCATTAAGAGATATTAAGGAAAAGTGATTGTTTCTTCCTCTTACTTTTCTTGTTATGGCTTCATTTTCATTAAATTCTAAAAAAATCTTTAATTTCTTTCTTTGTTTCTTCCTTGACCAAGTTATCATTGAGTAGAGCATTTTTCAGCTTCCATGTGTATGTGGGATTTCTGTTGTTTTTGTTGTTATTGAAGACTAGTCTTAGTCTGTGGTGATCTGATAAGATACATGGGATTATTTCAATTATCTTGTATCTGTTGAGGCCTGTTTTGTGACCAACTATATAGTCAATTTTGGAGAAGGTACYGTGAGATGCTGAGAAAAAGGTATATTCTTTTGTTTTAGGATAAAATGTTCTATAGATATCTGTTAAATCCATTTGGTCCATAACTTCTGTTACTTTCACTGTGTCTCTATTTAGTTTCTGTTTCCATGATCTATTGATGAGAATGGGATGTTGAAGTCTCCCACTATTATTGTTTGAGGTGCAATGTGTGCTTTGAGCTTTAGTAAAGTTTCTTTTATGAATGAGGTTGTCCTTGGATTTAGAGCATAGAAGTTCAGAATTAAGATTTCTTTCTGGTAGATTTTTTTCTTTGATTAATGTGAAGTGTCCTTCTTTATCCATTTTGATAACTTTTTGTTGAAAGCTGATATTATTTGATATTACTATGGCTACTCCAGCTTGTTTCTTGGGATGATTTGCTTGGAAAATTGTTGTCCAGCCCTTTAGTCTGAGGTAGAGTCTTTCTTTGACACTGAGGTGCATTTCCTATATGCAGCAAAATGTTGGGTCATGGTTTCGTATCCAGTCTGTGAGTCTATGCCTTTTATTGGGGAATTGAGTCAATTGACATTAAGAGATATTAAGGAAAAGTAATTGTTTCTTTCTCTGACTTTTAATGTTATTTTTATTTTGTGTGGATATCTTCTTTTGGGTGTGTTGAATAAAGATTACTTTTTCCCCCTGCTTTGTCTAGGGTACAGTTTCTCTCCTTGTGTTGGAGTTTTCCCTTTATTATCCTTTGTAGGGCTGGATTTGTGGAAAGATATTGTAGAAATTTGGTTTTGTCATGGACTATCTTGTTTTCTACATCTATGGTAATTGAGAGTTTTGCTGGGTATAGTAGCCTGAGCTGGCATTTGTGTTCTCTTAGGGTCTGTATGAGGTCTACCCAGGATCTTCTAGCTTTCATAGTCTTTGATGAGAAGTCTGGTGTAATTCTGATAGGTCTGCATTTATATGTTACTTGACCTTTTTCCCTTACTGCTTTTAATATTCTTTCTTTGTTTTGTGCATTTTGTGTTTGGACTATTATGTGATGGGAGGAATTTCTTTTCTTGTCCAATCTATTTGGAGTTCTGTAGGCATCTTGTATATTTATGGGCATCACTTTCTTCAGGTTAGGGACATTTTCTTCTATAATTTTGTTGAAGATAATTACTGGCTCTTTAAGTTGGAAATCTTCATTCTCTTCTATACCTACTATCCTTAAGTTTGGTCTTCTCATTGTGTCCTGGGTTTCCTGGATGTTTTGTGTTAGGAGATTTTTTTGCATTTTGCATTTTCTTTGACTGTTGGGTCAGTGAGTTCTATGGTATCTTCTGCACCTGAGATTCTCTTTTCTATCTCTAGTAATCTGTTGGTAATGCTTGCATCTATAATTCCTGGTCTCTTTTCTAGCTTTCCTATCTCCAGGGTGGTCTCCCTTTTGATTTCTTTATTGTTTCTATTTTCATTTTTAGATCCTGGATGGTTTTGTTCAATTCCCTCACCTGTTTGATTGTATTTTCCTGCAATTCTTTAAGGGAATTTTGTGTTTCCTCTTTAGTTTCTTCTACCGGTTTACCTGTGTTCTCCTGTATTTCTTTAAGGAACTTATTTATGTCTTTCTTAAAGTCCTCTATCATCATCATGAGATGTGATTTTAAATCAGAGTCTTGCTTTTCTGGTGTGTTGGGGTATCCAGGGCTTGATGTGGTAGGAGAACTAGTTTCTGATGATGCCAAGTAGCCTTGGTGTCAGTTGGTAAGGTTCTTGCACTTGCCTTTTGCCATCCGGTTATCTCCGGTGTTAGCTGGTCTTGCTGTCTCTGACTGTTACTTGTCACTCCAGCAAGCCTGTGTCTCTGAACTCCTGGGAGACCAGTTCTCTCCCGGGGAATTTGGGTATAGAGAGCTTAGCACAGGGTCAGCTCCAGGGTGCAGATGGAAATCAGAAGGATCTTGTCCCTGACTGTTCCTTGGTTCCTGTGTCCTGATAGCTCAGGGCGGGTCCCTCTTGGGCCAGGTATTTTAGCAGAAATGGTGGTCTTACCTGTGCTCACAGGTGTGTCAGCATTCTTGGGAGACCAGCTCTCTCCCAAGGTATTTGGATATAGTGAACTGTGGCACAGGATCTGCTTTGGGTGCAGATGGAAACCGGAAGGTTTTACCTTTTTTTATAACCCCATATATAATTCACGTGCACATTCTGTCTCTAAACTTCATTTTAAATTTCATAACTCAGAACATTTACTTCAACTCTAGCCATGTGTTCTCCTCCTTTTTTGTAATTCCCCTATTCTAGATATTTCTCAGCATAGAAGTCAGATTGGCCCTTTTTAAAATATTAGTAAATCCAACCATTCTGTCAGTGGGCTTATTCATAGTAAAAAGCCAAATATATTAATTGTGATTTATAATAGTTTATAATCTACTCTACTTCCATCTGACAACCACCACCTGCCATATATCTTCTATCTAATCTACTATTTCTTTTTATCAATATGGTCAACCATTTTAGTATCTTTGATTTATTTCTCCTAATACTTGGAATGCTAAGAACTGGTCTTCTTTAGAACTTGTGGTTTTTCAACTTGAACATTTAGTACACAGCCATCATCAGGGCCCTATTCCCAGTCATTATTATGACTCTATCACTTCCTCTAGTTTTCCATTCAAATGTTTTCCGAAAAAACTACCAAGAATACCCTAATGTAAGCTAATGGAATTGCCCCTGCATTTTGAATTCCAATGAATAAATGAACTTTTCCTCAGCACTAGCTCCAAGTACCCTAGGCATAGTATGGCACTGAGTCAGAGTAAAGCTCTCACCTTTTCTCTCTATATGGAATCTATGTGAATTCCATGGGCAATGGAAACTGAACTGTGTCACTCTATTTCTTTGGGCTCCCCCAAATCCTGGAAGTTATTTCATGAGAACAAAGAATATAATCCTTATTTCTCTGGTTATACATCATTGTATAGGTCCTACATACCCAACTGGAGAATAGGCAGTTCCAGCCTCCCCTACACATGTATATGGCTGCAAATAGGTTCTTCTTGGAACATACGCAGAGATTTAGGGCTCTCTAATGCCAACTTTCTGATATTCCTCATGCCGCTTAGGAATATTACCCTTACTAAATTCTCCAAGAAGCCAGAGTAGCTTCTATTTCAACAGTAAAATATAGTTAGAATGACTTACTACAATAGAAAAATTGTTATTCAGTTATATGAAGGCTCTTTCAATCTGTAAAGTCTGAAGAGTGCAAATGAAAGTCACAATTGTTGGATCTTGGGCAAGTAGGAGCCATAGAGTTGATTCTTTGGTTTCTCATATGTCTAGCAACATCCCTGACATACACAATCAGTTTCTTTTGTGTATTAGTCAGCATATGTAATATGTGTAAATAAGTTTGTCCATAGCTGTCTCACAGGATGGCTTGGGTCTTTTAGATCAGAAGGCTAGGATATTAAAACAGTTACTTTAATTCATGCCATTTTTCAAACTTCAGCTAAGTTCTAGCATAGTATATTAATGTATTCTCTCATCCTGAATCATGATTCTTTCCATTTGCCAAAAATAACTATTTCAACTGATTCCTCTTAGTCAAGACTCAAACGCTACTCTAAAACACTGAATAGACCAATTCATTTTCAGAAATAAAAGAGCAGTGACCTCTCCTTCCTTAAGCTCATGCTTCTATCACATTTAAGTGTTTCTTTTTGTCTCAAAATGATCTATCAGCATTGATTCCTATTGTCTGTTTCTATTTCTCATGTATCTTTGTAATCATTTTGCCCTCAGATGCTTCTTTGTCTTTCTAGTTTAACCCAAGATGATGCAAAAGTTTACCATAGTTATTGGTTTTATATGATCACATTCACTTCTTCATTTCTTTTTGTTTGTAGTTTTGGTTTGTTGAGACAGTGTATTTTTTATCTTTTTTTTCTTTTCTTTTTTTTTATTGAATATAATCTTCACTTACATTTCTTTTTTATTGAATATATTCTTTATTTACATTTCATTTCCCTTTTCCTGGTTTCCCCGACCCCCCCAATGTCCCATATATCTTTTTCCCTCCCCCCTTCCCATATTCACCCCTTCTCACTTTCCTGTTTTGGTATTCTCCTACACTGCTGCATTGGGCCTTTCCAGAACCTGGGTCCACTCTTTCCTTCTTGTCAGACAGCATTTGGTAGGTGGATTGTGTCTTTGGTGTTCCAAGATTCTAGACAGTGTCTTATATAACCCACTGTACTGGCTGGGTTTTTTGTGCCAACTTGACACAGAGAAAGGAGCTTCAGTTGGGGAAGTACCTCCTTGATATCCAGCTGTAGGGCATATTCTCAATTAGTGATCAATGGGGGAAGGCCCCTTGTGGGTGGCGCCATCCTTGGGCTGGTAGTCTTGGGTTCTATAAGAAAGCAAGCTGAGCAAGCCAGGGGAAGCAAKCCAGTAARTAACATCYCTCCATGGCCTCTGCATCAGCTCTTACTTCCTCACCTGCTTGAGTTCCAGTCCTGATTTCTTTTGGTGATGAACAGCTGTGTGGAAGTGTAAGCTGAATAACCTTTCCTCCCCAACTTGCTTCTTGGTCATGATGTTTGTGCAGGAATAGAAACGCTGACTAAGACACCCACCAACTATAGAATCTCTAAAGCTGGCTTTAAACATATAAACCACTATATCTGGTTCAACCTGTTCATTTTTAAACTCACTATATTATGTTCTTCTTAGGACTACTCATGGATAACTTGCTGTCAGACTTAGAGACTCTGACTTATTTAAGTTCCTTAGAACATCCGGAATTGTGGGGTCCCTTTCTTTCTTCACTCTTGACTTTCATAAAAATTATGACTCTTGTTTTTATTACTTCCTCTATACTTTGCTCAGGATTTGTCTTCTCTATTTACCACTCAGATATTGTAATATCTGAGAGTTTATTCAATTGACCCTCTTCTCTGAATCTAATTTGTCTCTCTGAAATGTAGACCTGTTTCAAAAACATACCATATCATTTAACTGTTTGATATCCAGGTCCAAAATAGCACCTGGAGTACACGTTTTGACAAATTGCATTAAATCTATTAGTAGTCTTTAATAAATGAATTAACATATGAATAGATGAGAAGGCCAAAGTTTCAAAACTATTATGTTTAAGTTGATCCTAGAGACTGACTCCCTTGAGGCCTGACAGTAACCGCCACACACAATTTTCAATGATCCTCAATTTTAAAAAGTAAGCATCAGAAGTATGTAATAAATAGTAGTGACAACTAAAATTTTATCACTTCATCAACTCTCCATGTTAGCTCCTGTGTTAAATGTTCTATATGCAAGATTTTACTTTGTGATTGAGAAAATTGAGGCACAGCAATGATAGGTAATTTTCCATAGTGCCACAAGTAGCAAATCATTCAGAACACTTAAAAATATGTGATCCTTGAATTTTTCATTGCTACATTTTAAAACAATCCATTTTATTCCTTCCCAAAAGTGGACCATCCTATCCTACCTGGAAAACTTCTCTGTACTTCAAATATTTCCTTAAATTTCCCACTCAGAAATGAATTTTCAGGATAAAAGACTGACTTTGCCCTTTATTTTTGTCAAGGACACCTGCTTCCTTCACTTAAATCCATAATAGTCATGTCCTCTTTGCTCAACCTGGCCTTCCCTCTGAGAGGAGAGGAGGAAAAATGAACCACTTCTTCCTGCAACTTGTGGACAAGCACCATCAATCATCCACATATTCACTGGTATCTATATTAGTTTTCTTCTCAGTTGTGATCACACCCCCTACCCACAAACACATTTGAATCCTCCTCCCATTATAAAGTTAAGTGAAACCTAGACCCTTTTGCTAGGATAAGCCAGCATACTGTACTAACCAAATCACTTCTGAATAACTATGTTTAGGCCTATAGATAAGTGCTGTTGTTAGCTTTCATTAGAGAAGATTCTCTTTTGCATGGAAAATGCAACTAAAGAGACTCAGCAAGTCAAAGCCTTGAGAATAAGTAATTATTGGATGCTTGGCTATGAATTGGATATCTATATCCCTCCCTCCAATGCTCAAGAAATATCATGAAAGTGGGAGAAAGAATGTAAGAGATAGAAGCAGAGGCAAGAGTATGTGAAACAGGGTCTTTGAAGGATAATATGGCTGATGCACTCTTGAACTGAAAAAAAAAAGCCACGATTTACCTGCATAAAATCTGCACAAGACACTTCATCATGAGGTAAGGAGGATATCCTGGGTCTAAACTTTGCCTGAGGATGTATACAGTATAAATGGAACAGTTGATAGGGGAGACAGTTTCCTCAACATCACAGTCACTAAAAGGGTGCCTGTAGTCCTGTCAACAAACCCTCATCTATGCTCCTGTA
>BDUI01001397.1:15833-26658 GCA_002335545.1 Apodemus speciosus
ACCAGGAAAAGGGAAATGAAATGTAAATAAAGAATATATCCAATAAAAAAAAAAAAAAGAACTTGAATTTGGATCCCCCCAAGGAACCACATAAAAAGCTGGCTGTGATGGCCCATGCCTGTAATTCCGCTGGGGGGGGGCCGCGCGGGGGGGGGGGGGGGGGGGGGGGGGGGGGGGGGACAGACAGGAGGGACAGGTGAGGTAACACACATGCACAGCACACATACACACAAGCAAAGTTTTAAAAGTGCAATAAAGATATGAATGGCTATATCAGTAAGAGCTTGTCATCCTGGATGACTCACCTGCCCAGAACTACCTTAGAGAACATGCTAAGCCACATATAAACTGAGGCACCGGGAAATAAGCTAGCAGGAGCGCCAAGCTCCTCACGAATTATGGCGAGGCGAACACCAGGCGATTCGCGTGGCAAGCCTTCCAAAGTGGTTGTTCGTTCCTGACAGTGGTGAGAGGTTTGTTTCCAAAGACCGGATTCCCAATTTTGCCGCCATCTCCTTGGCTCCCTTAGGAAAACACAACAAATGTCATTTTGTGGTGACCCTGGGTCTGGCCCACAGGGCAGGAGCCTTCTGGGGAGAGCAAAGCATACTGGGGCTTTCTGTCTGAGACAAATGAATGCTCTCACTGATGCTGACAAAAACTGCCTTCTTTTTCCTCTCTTAAGGTAGAATAAGTGAATTAGAAGAAAGAATATTATGGAGGGGGTGGGGAGGTGAGGAGGGTTCCTGGGTATGGTGACGCATGGCTGTGGTCCCCACACCAGAAGACGAGGCAGGCTGATGACTCTAGGCCATCCTCAGCTACACAGTGGCTTTGTCCTGGGCTGCATGAGACCTGTCTCTGCAAGAAAAAAGATAAAAATGCAAAAAGAACTGAGATTTTGAAGGTAGAAAGCAATGGAAGTTAAAACCCGAGGAGAGTAATGTGTTATACGGCGGCACTGTAAGCAAAGCACACGCGGTTGAGGGTCAATGACGTTTGTGGACGGTCACAAAATAAAAAAGGACTATTTGTATCCTTAAGCATTGTCTGAGTCAAACGCACTTTGGACAGCTTGACATGAACTCAAACGTTAGAGTGTTTTGCCTCCAAACCAGAGGCTCGCAGACAGACTTTTGCAGAAGTTGAGGTTGCTTCCATGATGCAATCCACAAGGCCTCTTGTGACCAAGCCATGTGCTTGGAAGCCCACAGATGATGTTCAGACACGCTGCTGACATACCGTTACCTCAGCAGAGGGCAGGCGACAGGAAACAAGACTGGCCTTTCCCTTCTGAAGTCCCTCGCACCTTCAACTACTGCCCGTGTGTCATAGTTAGGATTTTACCTCTGTGAACAGACACCATGACCAAGGCAACTCATATAAGGACAACATTTAACTGGGGCTGGCTTACAGGTTCAGAGGTTCAAAGAGTTGTCATCAAGGCAGGAGCATGGCAGCACCCAGGCAGGCATGGTGCAGGAGGAGCTGAGAGTTCTACATCTTCATCTGAAGGCCGCTAGTAAATACTTCCAGGCAGCTAGCGTGAGGGTCTTAAAGCCCATGCTTTAAGTGACACAGTTACTCCAACAAGGGCCACACCTTCTAGTAGTGCCACTCCCTGGGCCGAGCACATACAAACATCACACTAAGCACTGGTTATTTTTCCGTTGCTGTGAATAAACCCCGAGGGAAGCACCTGGGGTGGAGTTGGGGGATGGGGTAGTAGTGGGACCCTATCTCAAAATCAATAGCACAAGTAACACTAACAGGTTTTTTACATAGAAGGTTTTAAATCATAGTCTGAGCTGGGTATGGTGACGCACACTTATAGTTCTGGTACTGAAGAGGCTGAGGCAGGAGGCTCACTGTGAGCCTCAGCTCACAAAGTAAGCTTGAGACCAGCCTGACCACAGAATAAGAGTCTGAATCAAAGCAAAGTAAACGAAATAGAAAATAGCTCAAGAATGCAGAAAGGACAGATGGGTGGATGGCAGCAGACCGGAAATACCAACAGAGCTGTAGAAAGTAGAAGATGTGAGTTCAAAGCTACGTTATTAACTCAGCAAAGTGCACGGGTTATTTCACAGGGCAGGAGAGATGACTCAGCAGTTCRGGACACTTGCTGTTCTTTGAGAGGACCTGAGTTCGGACCCTAGCACCCACGCCAAGAGCCTCGCAGCCACCTTAGCCGCAGTGACCCATCGGCTCTAACACATCGCCCTTGTGAACACTAGCACCCATGTGCACATGATCACGAGTAGGGAAGGRTCTACATGTAATTTTAATAACAGCAACAGTAACAATAATCTTTAATTTGGCAAAACAGAGTCCAGAAWGGTGCCTTTGCTGACCCAGTGAGACTCAGATGCGGGATGGAGAAGGAGACTGACACCAGTGTTCAATCGGAATCAATAAAGGCGCACACCCCAGTGGCTTCCTTTGCACACTGTAGTCAGGTGACCCCTCCCACCTGGAGAAGCTTGGTTCTCCCTCACCGTTGTCTTGGGGAAGGATGAAGACGGTGGAGTCTTAGCAGTGGGAAGAACCCAGAGGACAGCGGTCCGAGCAGGGACAGGACTGGAGCTGTAGCTCAGTTGGTAGGGTGCTTGTCCAGCACATCCTGCCTTCCATCCCCACGATCACCTACAACTGGGTGTGGTGGAGGCAGGAAAAAGRGTCAGGAGTTCAAGGTCAACTTCAGACACCTAGCAAGTTCAAGGATAGCCTAGGCTACCTGAGACTCTGTATTTAAAAAAAAAAAAGTAGAAAGGAAGGAAGAAAGGGAGGAAGAAAGGGAGGGAGGAGGGAAGAGGAAGGAAGGTTGAAGGAGCTATTCCTCATTCGTTCACCCTTTAGTTACCATCTGAAAAACTTCAAGATAAACCTTATGAAGAAAAGTAACTACACACAATATGACCCTTTCTGCAGCTACTTTAGGCCAGGATTTGTTACTAGAATATTCCTGAAGAAGAGGTTGGCGGAAGTGAGCAAGCAGGGGTGCCTGCCTCAAGCCTGAGAACCTGAGTTAGATCCAAGGGACCCACATAGTAGAAGAGAACCAGCTCCCTCAGGCTGTTCTCTGACCTCTGTAAACACACACACACACACACACACACACACACCCATGCATACACACATGTACACAAATATGTACATGCACACACATGTTCACACATATACACACATACACGCATAATCATACACACATATATACTTACATACATACCCACATACACATACACACACACACACACACACACACACACACACACAGACATAGAGAGAAACACATAATACACCATGGTATGCAGAAACCCAAAGGGGAAAAAAAAGTCAAAAATCCTGTTTCCTGTAGCCCAAAAGAAAAAAATCACTGCAGTCTGCAAGGACTCTTGGGCTTGGAAGCCCTGTTTCTCCTTCCTGGGTTGACCTTGATGTCACTCTTAGGGAGTGGGACAGGAGCTATCACAAGCTGGTTCTGTTCGTCCTGCATGTGTGTCCAGGGCAAGTTGGTGAGTGCGGGCACCATTACTTTCATATCGGTCTGCAACTGGAAACCACGGTGCACTCAAAATGGGCCACTCCTGGACCCAGGTGTCACCAGATCACTAAGAAGGAGAGCTCCCTTCCCACACTCCTTGCTTCTCCTGGCTCATACACACTGAGCTGTCAACCGTGCCTTCCTGGGGAACTGCACGGGAAGGGCGGGAGAGTAAGGGTGCTTTCTTAAATGTGCATTTTCCAAGTTATATATTTCCACATTTTCATCCATAAGAGCAATGTGGCTGAGCACGTCCCTGTCTCTGTGCCCGTACTGTCTCCTCCCTCTTCTCCCTCTGTTCTCTCTGCCAGCCCCCTTTCTTTCCCTGGGTGGTTTCACTTCCACTTTTCTGCCCTGCACACATGTGCAATTCTATAAAGCTATCCTAAGTCTAGAAACCACAAATGAGAGAGAACACACACCATTTGTCTTTCTGAGACTGACAATTTGCCTAATCATTCTCTTCATTATCTCCATTTCCTGCAAGTGATGTAACTTTCATTTCTCTTCATAGATTTAAAAAAAAAGAAAAAGTTTGGAGAGACTGGGCCTTAATGTAGCCCAGGTTGGTCCTGAACTCCTGATCCTCCTGCCTCTCCTTCCCACGTTTTGGGATTACAGGCCTGGTCCACCATACCCAACTTACAAATATGTTTAAAATGTCAATTCAGCTGCTCCAATTTTTTTCCATGACGGCAACTTTTCCAAGGGCAAGCTTTGCTCAGAAAATGTGATTCCGGAGGCAGCTCTGAGCGGCAGCTACGTAAGTTTGCCGGGCCTCTCATACCTTACGAGGTTAGCACTGGACAAGGGCAACATTCGGTAATGTATCTTCACTGCTCTGACCGTTGGCTTTAAGTCAGGCGTCCTGGGCTGGAGAGATGGCTCAGTGGTTAAGAGCACTGACTGCTCTTCCAGAGGTCCTGAGTTCAGTTCCCAGCAACCACATGGTGGCTCAATTATCTCTAATGGAATCCAAGGCTGTCTTCTGGTGTGTCTGAAGACAGTAACAATGTACGCATGTATATAAAATAAATAGAGACTAAAGAGATGGCTCAGTGGTTAAGAGCACTGACTGCTCTTCCAGAGGTCCTGGTTCAATTCCTAGCAACCACATGGTGGCTCACAACCATCTGAAACGGGGATCCAATGCCCTCTTCTGGTGTGTCTGAAGACAGCGACAGTGTACTTACATAGATGAAATATATAAATAAATCTTAAAAACAAAAGTCATGTGTCCCAGGCACTTAGGCAATGTAGGGGATACTTCACAGGATCAAGGAGCCCTCTTCGAGGTGGCTCTGGGTGTAGGTGCTGAGATCTTCTGTTACCTGAATAACTCTTTCTCAACTTCCTTGTTCTTATCCACAGCTTAATGCTTGTGCTCCATGGTGAGTTCAAAATCTGGGGTGTAACATATACGCCTGAACTCCATAGAAAGGTGCCTCAGTTGTCCAGAGAAGCACATATTTCCCTTTATCATCCCAAATCCCAGTTAAACTTAAAACAAGAAGCAAGGCCAGTGTCTGCCCCGAGAGCCTGTTTAGAATTCTGACAGAGGGTTGAGGCCACCTCTGTACCCTGACCAGGGCCCTCCTCTGTCAGCAACGGCCATTCTCTTCGATGGACACGCGTGAAGTAGTGGGGCAGGAAAGGCGTACCTGGCTGGCCAGCCAGATCAGCAGAGCAAACCCTGCCGACCGATGGCGTGACAGAGGTTGAAGCCAGCTCACACACATCCAAGTATCCATTGCTTCAAGGAATGTGACCTTCGATAGACTCCCGGTCTGTCACAAGAGTTAAACCCATAGCAAGACAGTCAAGGCCATTGGCAGTCTGGCCTCACRTGGCCTTCCCAGACCCATCCATTTTGCATCTGTTCTTACATAGGTCTCCTCTGCCTTTCTGAAAAGAGTCCCTTTTCCTTCATGTTCCATACCTTGGTAGGATCTCCTTCCTGCGTTTGGAAGGCCCCCCACCCCATTCCCACCAATCTGTTTTATTTTTTTATTTATTATTTCAGACAAGGTCTCATGCACCCCAAGCTGGTCACGGAATCATTATATACTGAGAATGGCCTTGAACTTCTTAACTCGAGCTTCGTACCATCCTTTCTCTGCCTTCCAAGGGCTGGAATAGCAAATGGGGACCACCCCACTTGGTTTCTGAGGCGCTAGGGGTCGAAAGCAGGGCTCTATGCTCACCATGCAAACTCTCTGTAGACTAAGCTACACACCCAGCGTACCCACCCCCCTCAAGACCCAGTTTTTAGAAAGCATTCTGCCCTGTAGACTCCCCAGGCAGAGAGAATCCATAACACAGGTCCCTTAACAACATTCAACATTGCTACTAAGAAGCTGTCACAGCTTAGAACACACAGGGAGCCTTGGCCCTCACCTGTCAGAGCGCTGATCAGGTGAGGCATCACACAGAGCTGGTGACAGGGGTGATGGTGGGGCTTGGGTGAGAGCTCACCGGCCGGCAAGGGCCTGTGGGCCAGTCACAGTGTTCATCGTTTTTTCTGGTTCAGTCGTAGGATTCATCTGGCTTGACAGGAGGTCTTCAGTCCATTCATTCATCTTTGATAGTAAGGCTCTTTAAGATTACTCTAAAATGGGTTTGTTATAAGAAATCTGAAACACAGGGGTTGGAGAGATGTCTCTGGGGCCATAAGCATGTACTGTTCTTGCCAAGGACCACGGACAAGCACCCGTGTTGGGCGGCTCAACCTACCTGTAACTCTTGCTCCAGGTGTACCTGCACTTCCACGCACATGACCACACACCAACACGTGTACACGATTAAAAGCAACGTTAAAAGGAATGTCAGTCAGGCAGTGAGTTCTACCAAGGGAGTTCCAGGATAGCCAGGGCTACACAGAGAAACCTTGTCTTGGAAAAGGAAGGAAGGAAGGGAGAGAGGGAGGGTAGAAGAGAGGGAAGGAGGGAAGGAGGGAAGGAGGGAGAAATTCCAAGCACAGGAAGGTATAAAAATTGCTTACTGTCCTTGCACTTGGGAGACAGAGGCACAAACATCAAGAATGCAGAATCAGGTTCCACTACACAGCATGTTCGGAGACTGTCTCAAAACCAACCAACCCAAATCAGAAAGCCAAAAAGATTACATATTGGGAAGGGCATGTGTGCATGTGCGTGTGTACCTGTATACTCCAGGGACAAACCTGCTTGTCATTTCTCCCGATTCATCCACCTTACCTTTAAATACAAGGTTTCCCAGTGAGTCTGCGGCTCACAGGGCAGGCTAGACTGGCTGGTCAACAGGAGCCCCTCCCTCTTGCCACTGCCCTCCCTACACCCCTCCCCTGGGCTTACAAATACAAGTCACCACGCCTGGATTTTCACATTTTGTCTCTTTAGAAGGAGGGGTAGGAAGAGATAGAGCAGCAAAAGAGAACGAGACAGAAGGGCCACTGAGGAGTGTGGCAGGAGAGAGCGGGTCTACAGACAGAAGCAGAGTCCGGGATGCTGGACTCTGGCTCAGCTGCAGAAACCGTAAAACATAAGCCATAAACAGGAGCCACACATGTATGATGTGTAATGTTCTGATTACTAGAAGCAAGTATGGGAAAAACCAGTCTGATGACTTAAAGACTAAAGAGGAGAGACTTCACCACTGAGAACCTCATGGTAGATACGGTGACCACCCCTGCCTGATGGCGACCTTTTCTGTACCTTTTACCCAGTGCCAGGTTCCTTGGGTTCAAGGGTTCAAATCCAGTGGAAAACCTGGTCCCACTCAGTCTTAGCCTTATACTCCCAGCAGCTTGTCAGCTCTGCTTAAGTCCAAAGAATCTTGTGGTGATCCTGGAATGGATTGCTCAGACTGGTCACCCACTACTCGTAAACCAAAATAGTGCCGAGCGCTGCTATCCCAGAGGCGAAATGGGAAGCATTTGTTCATTGGCTCCAGTGGAGTGACATGAAGTAGCCAAGGAATCATAGCACCTATTAAAGGCACAACTGAAATACCCCTCTGAAACGGGGACTCCACATTTACATTTTGCCATGGGTCCCTGAAATGGCATAGCTAATCCTGAATGTGACTTACATTGTGTTCACAAGGGAGTGGCTTTGATTTTTTTGGGGGGGGGTGAGGGTGGGGTTCAGGCTGTCCTCTATTTCATTCACTATGTAGACAAAGATGATCCTAAATTCCTAGTATCCTGCCGCTATCGTCCATGTGCTGAGATTACAGGTGTTCATCACCATGACCAGCTTAGAATTGGAAGGTTGAACAATAAGCAAAAACAGCAGTTTTACATCTGGAGAAGTTGAGGTGCCTGGAAGAAGGAAATCCCAGGCTGAAGGAAGAGGAACTAAGAAACACAGAAGCGCCCCAAGTGGTTGGCCCTTTGCAGTGCAGCGGACTGTGGACCCTACCCACCAGGAAGGGCAGAGTACAATCAATAAAGACTTCAAGAAAGAATGAATAAACAGATTTCAAGTGAATTATTGTTAGGAAAGCATGTATTTTAAACTAGATTTTTCCCATCAACCATTACAAGTTAAATGTCCCACATCTCCGTGTTTTTTCCACTTCGAGGTTGACTGTGTGAAGAGAGGATCCCCCGATCCTTATCGCCAGCTGTTAGCAGAGAGTTCCACCTCTCTTACCTCACCACACAAACGTTTATGAATCAGAGAGATGTTTCTAAGAACATGTTTTCTAATTGTTTACTGTACAGTAATAGCCCTCTTTAATTACGGGGATGACGTTTCTAAAACCTAAATAGAGCGCGCCTCAATTGTGTGGGAGTTCATTGCTTTGGTGATAAAAGGAAACACGGTGGTGACTCAGGTGGAACATTGGTTTCCTTTTCAGTTTGTGTTTCCTTGGGCGCTGCATGTCGGGACGTGTAAGGAGCCAATGCAGAAGTCACTGTGGGGACTGTGAAAGTTACAGCTAAGGTTCTGTAAACACACACACACACACACACACACACACACACACGGTGTGGGGGGGGAGAGACTTGCTCCTCTCTGGACTGTGGCAGCATCTTTAACACAACACAACAGCCTGAGCTGTTTCCGTTTTCTAAATACTGGAGTTTGTGATTCCAGTTGTCTCTGGATTTCCATGTGGTCTCATTTCTCTTTATGGTAAATGTAAAAGGAAAACCACGGAGGGCCCTCTGGTGAGTGACTCCCGCTCTGGCTCCACACCTTCACACTGGGATGTGAAGTGTGTACTCAGTAAACACTGCAGGGCTAAGGAGATGTGGTCTTCCTCAAAGCAACTCTATATGGCTGGGGCACTTTTTAGATTAGCAAAGTATGAGTGTCCCAGATTAGGGAAAGAGAGGCCAGAGCCAGCCAGGCAGGTCCATCAGAGACTGGGACAGTACAAGCGTCCTGTGTGATTTTACTATGACTAGCCGTGTGTCTCTAGCCATGTCAGAATCCTGGATCATCGGGGAAGGACTGGGGCAAGGGCCTCCTTCCTAAGGTACCATCACTAGACCGTAGGGAATTTCAAACGTTATCATTGCAGCTGCTTCGGCCTCCTGGCAACTTCTGGTATCCTAAGCCTCTGCTCTCTTCGTGCTCTGTTACTTTTGTAGCTATGCTGGCTTCTCATTGTTTAATTATTGTGTTTGTAATGTATATATCTTGCTACTTTCTTTTTCTTTGTTAACTCTCACAGTATAAACCGAACAGGCCTGGAATTCATTCACTCAGGTTGGTCTTGGATTCACAGTAATCCTCCTGCCTCAGTACTCTTAAGCATTGAGACTGCAAGCCTGTGCCATGATACCTGATTTGCATCTAGTGGTCTCGCTGTGTAGTCCTGGATGGCCTGAAAATTTGCTAATTAATGACAGTTTTTTGAAGCGGTGCAGTAAAGACACTGCTGACATGACTCATGTACTTCAGAGCCAGCAAGAGTCCTGAGCAGAAAGAAAAAAAAGAAGACTGAACATAGAGAGCAGACCGGACATGGCGGCCGAGGGTAGCAGGGTGGCAGAGAGTAATGGGGAAGCGAGATAGAGACTAGAGTATATGGAGACTAAGAGAATAAGAGAGACGTTCTGGAATAGTAGAGACAAGTGTGTTAAGGGAGGGAGAGCGGCTGAGGGAGGGAAGGGTCAGCAGACTGGCTGCGGCTCCCTTACTTAAACCCCACCATCCCTAGGGGTTTCCTTTTCTCTGTATGTGTGCCTCAGTGATTTGTGTCTCAATGGCACACATCTCTCCAGGGTCAGCCCTGTTAACGGAGGCATTTCTACTTCCAGGCCAAGAAACGATAGAGCTGGGACACCTGTTGCCTTCGGGGCTTCACCCTGGTTAACACGGGGAACCTGAGTCTTGGAAGGTTCCCAAGGTTGTTCTGTCTATGTGGAAGCAAGACCTGAGCCTTTGCTGGTGTTGGTGTAGATAAATGCACCTCTGATCTGTGTCCTGGGGCTGCAGGGTTAGCGGGACGATTACTTTACTAAGGATTAGACATTCCACATCCTGCCTTAGAAATGGTTATTCCTCCTATGTTCCTTCTCATCCCTGACATCGGGCAGGGGTTCCATAAATGCATTCATTGAGCCAAGATTCTGTCTGGATGGAATCTCAGTCCTTTCTAGGCTGGGCAAGTCTGCAGTGGTGTCCTTTGAAAGCAGCTGGTTTCCTTTCTTTTTCACTCATCCTAACGTAAACTTCTCTTTGTCGATTCACAGATACCTTATCCCTGCTATAGAACATGTGTCAGTTCAGGAATCTCTAAGTAGAGGAGGAAAAAAAAATCACCCACCAAGGAGAATGAGAGTCTTGTAATAATTAGGGCATCTTAATCTTGTTTTTATTATAGACTAACACTTTCCTTGAATCCCCACTGTTCTGTTTACAATATATTGTCTTGCTTTTTAAGCCTTACATTGTTCCTACCCAAATTCTCTAAGTTACAACTCCTTTATAAACAACTGCTTATCTTTTCTTTTGTTGTCTTGAGACAAGTACTGACTTGGAATTTGCTCTGGGGCTCAGGACTCTCTGAAATTGGCCATCTCCTGCTGGGGCTTTCAGAATGCTGGTATGTAAACAGGTTTTGCGGCTTTTTTGTTTGTTTGGTTGGTTGGTTGGTTTGGTTTGGTTTAGTCTGTTTTGTGACACGTTTGGCTCAAGCTATCAGCAATTCTACCTTAGCCTCCTGGGTGCTGGGGTTATAGGCGTATGCCACCATGCCCAGTGGTAAACTGTTTTTTAAATAGTGGCAGAGGATTAAAAAAAAAAACAAAAAACAAACAAACAAACTTTTCTTTTTTTTTTTTTT
>BDUI01001397.1:68596-79383 GCA_002335545.1 Apodemus speciosus
TGTGTGTGTGTGTGTGTGTGTGTGTGTCTGTGTGTACATGATTTTTATATTTTCTGGGACTGAGGCCCTGAGGCATGGAGGATAGGAACTCAGGCTTAGAGCCCCTTGTCTTTGCCTCTCTCCACTGTAAAGCTTCCACCTCAGTCCACCATATCTTCTGATTCAAAGAATAGGCAAAGGTCAGGAGTGGGCAGTCACAGCACCCCAAAGCCGGAGGGTCTGACACTGGGCAGGCCGCAGGGAGAGTTCACCCCAGATGTACTTCAGCAGAGTGCCTGACTGGGTGTGCCCATTGCTCATCAGGTCAGGGTGGACATCCGCAGAGGACCATAGCCACCAAGGCTGGACGTAGCTCTGTCCTCTCAACACCCCAGTACTGACTCAGAATGAGGCACGGGAAATCAGTGTGATGTGTTGGTGGCACCAGCAGGTGATTCAGGACTCTGCCTATCGATATCAGCATCTGGCTGTGGGCCTATCAATACCATCTGCTACCATTAATGGTCTCAAGACCCTCTCCTCCAGAAGCTCACTGACCTTATGGGAAAGATGTACCATGATGCTGCTGGCAAAGGCAGAATCGTTAGTTGTTTTTCTGTAACTATGGCCAAATGGTTGACAGAAGYCCCTGGAAGAAGTTTGCTTTGGCTCACACAGTTGAGGGGATACAGTCCATCCTGCAGGGGAGACATGGCAGCCAGGGGAGCTCCTTGCCCGGAGGTGGGGGCCTGTGCCCGGTGGAGGGGGCTGTGCCCGGTGGAGGGGGCCTGTGCCTGGTGAAGGGGGACGGTGCCCGGTGGTGGGGCCTGTGCCCGGTGGTGGGGGCCTGTGTCCTGTGAAGGGGGCTGTGCCCGGTGGTGGGGCCTGTGCCCGGTGGTGGGGCCTGTGCCTGGTGGTGGGGGCTGTGCCCAGTGGTGGGGGCTGTGCCCGGTGGTGAGGCCTGTGCACATTTTTCTAGTTCAAGAAGCAAAGCTCAGATAGAAATAGGTTTGGAGTTTAAGCCCTCCCTCTTCTTTGTGCCACAGTCTACCCCTGCCAGCCATGTCTCCCACCCCAAAGGCTCCACAACCTCCCCAAAGAGCACTGCTCTCAGGAGAGTGTGCGTGTGTGTGTGTGTGTGTGTGTGTGTGTGTGTGTGTGTGTTTGTGTGTGTAATGTGGCTAGGGATGAACTGATCATCCTGACTCCAGAGGAGAGGACACACTTACAAAGCCGTGTGTGTGTGTGTGTGTGTGTGTGTGTGTGTGTGTGTGTCTGTGTGTCTGTGTGTCTGTGTGTGCGCGCGCGCACATACATATGCATTGATTATAATTAGCATCAGTGGGTATCAATTTAAAATTCAAATTCTTATTTCAAAATCCAAATGCATTTTAAGGTAGGTTTTAGGTGTTTTTTTTTTTTTAAGATTTATTTATTTATATGAGTACCCTGCAGTCATCATCAGACACACACTAGAAGAGAGCATCAGATCCCATTACAGATGGTTGTGAGCCACCATGTGGTTGCTGGGATTGAACTCAGGACCTCTGGAAGAGCAGTCAGTGGCTCTTAACTGCTGAGCCGTCTCTCTAACCCCAGGTTTTAGGTTTTTAAAGCAGACTTTAGTTTGCTAATTTCCAATATAATTCTATTTTACTTAACAGGTTTTAGATTTTGTTATTCATTGTCAAGTGTACGCATGTACACATTTGAGAAGGGAGTTCATACGAAAACCTAAGTTATGAGCCTGGAGAGATGGCTCTGTGGGTAAGAGCACTTGCTGCTCTTCCAGAGGACTGGAGTTCCCAAGCACGTGCAATGGGTGGCTCCCAGCAGCCTGCAACTCCACCTCCTGAGAACCCAACGCTCTCTTCTGCTCTCTGAAATCACCGTGAATCCACGTGGCAGATGTACACACAGACAAACATAGAGATACAAACACACACATGATTAAAAACAAACAAACAAAACCCCGCAGCCTTGATACTTGGGTYCGTGGCCACTTAAATGTGTGCCTTTCGGATTTTATTATAGGTGGCCCCTGAAGAGGATGAGAGGAAAAGGAGGCGGCGGGAGAGAAATAAAATTGCTGCTGCCAAGTGTCGGAACAAGAAAAAGGAGAAGACGGAGTGTCTGCAGAAGGTGAGTCCTGCCTGGCCCAGCCTCCCCTGAGGGGACGGAAAGCCTTGTGGGCGGCGCAGAAATGCCAGCGGTAGGCAGAGGATGGAGCAAAGCTATCAGCATGGTGGAAGCAACTCTGGAGATGTATATATGTACACACACACACACACACACACACACACGTAGATGTACATATATATACATACATGTTCACGCCAGCCTAGTTAAAGAGACTTTACTCACCAGTTTTACCAAATACAACAAAACTATAAAACTCTGCTACTGCCTTTGGCTCTCAGGAAAAGCTTTTATTACGCTCTTTGAGTTACGCTGGTGACCCGGAAGTAGAGCTTACAGTGGATCTGAACCCTGCCTCCCTGCTCTGGGAGTAGTACCCCAGCAGGCTGACACCCCCCACAAAACACCAGGGATATAGCCTGGGCTCACAGGCAGCGCAGACCACAGAGCCTGRAAGTCTTGGCAGGGCCATGTCTGCTTCCCTGAGTGTGTGCAGGCCAGCTTCTCAAAGAGACATAAAACCCGGGATATCTGCTCATTATTTCAGGGTCAGTGAAAAAAACAAACAAACAAACAAACAAACAAACAAACAAAAAACCCTGGGAAGCTTTGGTGTTTCTGAGAATGCATCTGTGGAGTCTCGGTGAGATCAGAAATCCAAAGAAAACTCCACACTACCAGTTTGGGTTCCTCCCCAGCTCCCAAGATCCCGTGGGGCCCAGATGCCTTCTGCGTGGGCTGTGGACTGGAGCAGCCTTCTCTGAGCCCTTGGTGCTAAGGCAGTTCCAGCAAGCATGGAAGCCTGGCTCAGTGGTTTCTCTAAGCGTTCTTTTGCATGTCTCCCAACTTCCGAGGCCTCTGCAGGGTTCCTACCACCTTCCACCTAGTTTGGTMCTCCCATCTTTGTGGTAGGACGGTTCCTCTAGCGGGTCTCTCTCAGCCTGAGGAGCCCCAAGGTTTCCAGATGGTCCCCATCTCGCTGCTGCTTGGCTCCCCCCATAATGCCTCTGTTGATTGTCCCTCAGGAGTCAGAGAAGCTGGAGAGCGTGAACGCGGAGCTGAAGGCCCAGATCGAGGAGCTGAAGAACGAGAAACAGCATCTGATTTACATGCTCAACCTGCACCGCCCCACGTGTATCGTCCGGGCTCAGCACGGACGGACACCGGAAGACGAGAGGAACCTCTTTATCCAACAGATAAAAGAAGGAACATTGCAGAGCTAAGCAGAGGTGGCATGGGGGCAACTGGGGAGTCCATATTGAATCCTCCCTTTCCACCCCAAACCCTGAAGCCATTGGAAAACTGGCTTCCTGTGCACTTCTAGAATCTCAGCAGCCAAGAGCCGTTGGGGCAGGAGGGCCTGTGGTGACTACTGCGTTGTCCCACTCTGCCCCCGAGAGAACCGTGGAGCAGGCAGGAGCATCCTTTGTCTCACCAATTCCAGGATTTAGGCCTTACCATCCCGGCCATTCTCAGATGACCTAGCTGGCCCCAGGCTGGGGTCCCATGCAAAGCAGGATCCCACTGGGGCAGAAGTGTCTGCCTTGATAGGTGGGGTGGGACCACGTCCTCCACTGCGGCTGACAACGTCCCTCCTAGGGAATATGGAGCGCGAACACTCGTTACTGAGGTTGTCCAATGGCCAGGGTATGCTTTCTAGAAAATCGCTGTTCCGTCCCAGAATGACTGTGCATAGGGCATTCATTTAAGAGCCTGGTGTTGTGCTATTTAGATGTTTGTCTTGCACGACATTGGCATGATTTTTCCGGGAGTTTCATCAGATCTGATTTCTGAGAGTTTGGGAGTCTGCCATTGTGGACAGTGTCCCTCAAAAGCATTTGGGTGACCATGTGAACGTGCTGACGCCACGGGAGTAAAGCTGGCTGATGACCGGCTGTGCCGGCACAGATTGGACGTCTCCTTTCCCGTACCCACTGCTGAGGAAGAACCTGGTCACAGCAGCTTGTCCTTGGCTACAAACTGTTACAACTTTACAAAATGAAGGACAAAGTCCAGCTTTGAAAGGGTGTAGGACTCCACACACAGTGACAGGGCAGGAAGAGCCAAAGAGTTTCCGTTTTCCTTTTCTTTCCACCAAAAACCACAGCCACAGCCTGTGGAGACCTGGGTTTGAAGCCAGGTGCTGGGCCAGGCGTCTGCATTGTGAGGTGTTAAGAGCGCATTTGTCTTGTAGCTATTTTGAGATGTGGTCCAGAGCATTTCAGCTGGGAGGCCCCTCCCTCTGGCCACCAGGACTCTGGCTACTGTTAAAATTCTGATATTTCTGTGAAGTCCTCAGTGTTGAATCCCACCCAACAGTGTCATGAGTTTTCTGTAAGAGAAAATATTACTTATTTATCCCAGTATTCCTAGCCTGTCAACATAATAAATATCAGAAYAAGACCTGGTAAACCGGAGTGTGGCGCTGGTTTCTGCTGAGCATTGAAATGGCGGCACCGCCTCTCCGTCATGGGGTGGTCAGCCCTGAGTGCTTGGGGTCGGAGAGCCAGCTTTCTTTGTTCAAGGGAAGACAACGAGGTAGGGCAGTTAGTTGGCTTTTTTAAAATGTATATTTTCTGTGTATGCGTGCTTTGTCTGCATGTATGTCTGTGTGCCACATGCATGCAGTGCCTGAGGAGGCAAGACAAGAGGGCGTTGGATACCCCGGAACTGCAGTTTTAGAGGACTGCAAGCCACCATGTAGTTAGTTGCTAGGAATGGAAGCCAGATCTTCTCCAAGAGCACCGAGTACTGTTGTTAACTGCTGGTCCGTCTTGCCAACTGCGCGCGCGCGCGTGTGTGTGTGTGTGTGTGTGTGTGTGTGTGTGTGTGTGTGTGTGTGTGCATGTGTGTAGGGGTTGTACATGAGTGCAGTTGCCTACAGAGACCAGAAGAGTGCTTAAGCACTGAGCCCGCTGTGCCGCCCAGGTGGGTGACTTCTAACCCTGTGCCTCAGGCTGCTGACTGATACTCAGCTTCTCATTGATAAACCCTGAAAACAACACTACAGGTGTGTCCTTCACCCCAACTGTTTGGCGCTAAGATAGTTTTTTGTTTGCTTTGAGTCAGAGTCTCAGTATGTAGCCCAAGGTGACCTGAAACATAATATACAGACCAGACTAGCCATCAACTCCCAAGTGCTGATCTGCCTCCAGAATGCTGGTTTAAAGGTGTGAACCACCATGTCTGGCTTACAATAGAATTTTGATGTAAAATCCAAAGTTGTTAAATATTTCAGCCGTCAGTTTCTCCGACCATACAAACATGCCTAAGACACACACGTGCTTTTAAGCTCGAGCCTTTTCACAAATTACATTTAATTTGGGAGTGGATGGCTCACGTGCGTCATAGAGAACAACCTGGAGTCAATCTCTCTCTGCCATGTGGGTCCTGAGATTTGAACTCAGGTCATCAGGCTTGGCAGCGCGTGCCTTTACTGACTGCAAACCATCGCTATGGCTCAGCTTGAGTCTCTTGAACTTGCCTTCTGCCACGGTGGTCCTTGAACAAGTGTCAGCTTGACTTAGATACGTTAACATGTATTAGCATGGGTGTGCCTCATAGCACTATGTATTTCAAATATCAAGGAAAATGAGGGCAGGGACGAAGAAGGCACGAGAACAGCTTTGGACAAGATGGGGGATGGGCCAGGTTCCGAGAATGGTAATCCTGATTTTCTGGAATTTCATGTTCCAGCGATTTCTCCTTGCCCCTTTCCCTCATTTTGCAGTACTAGGGATACACCAAGCCTCTCCCTTCCCTGGCAAACCCCAGCACTTGAGTGGAGGTCTGGGGACAATATTTGAGAGTCAGTTCTAATCATGTGAGTCTGTATGTCAACCAGCTTGGTGGCAAACCCTCTGACCAGCTGAGCCAGTTTGCCAGCCCTATGTCCCTATTTGTTTGAACTGTTTCCTAATTTTTTTAAAGATTTATTTATTTATTATATGTAAGTACACTGTCCCTGTCTTCAGATACCCCAGAAGAGGGCATCAGATTTCATTACAGATGGTTGCCAGGATTTGAACTCAGGACCTTTGGAAGAGCAGTCAGTGCTCTTAACTGCTGAGCCATCCCTTTACCGCCCCCTTTTTTCCTATTTTTTTTTCTTTTAAAGATTGTTTGAACTGTTATATGATGATTTTAAACTATCTTATGTCACAGGCATGGTTGTATCTCTAGTTGTTCCTAATCAGAAAAGAGCCATCTACCTCTTTAGCTAATCTGTATGAAGAGGAGGAAATAAAGACAACAAAAGACAGCATTGCCTTAATCCCTTGGTTGTGGGTAGAGGTGCTACTACAAAGTCAAGGCAGTTTGAAAACTGCCACGGAGGGTAATTGATTAGAGAGGAGGCAGAGGGATGCTTCCTGTGATCTTTACAAAGAACTGCATTGACACATGCCACCAGGGCTTTGACTCCCGTGCTTCAGGTTGAAGGAAGCAGGTCAGGAGTCTGAAAGAATAAACTTAGACAGGGCCATAGGAATTAGCACCTGGTTGGCCACATCCTCAGTTCCTCAGCTGCCGCCCACAGGGCATGGTGACATCTCACTGGCACGGCCCCCAGGAGCCACCCTTCTTTCTCTGCTTCTAGTGTTGTCCTGGAATGTGCCGCAGTGTCTGTTTCAGAGTAAAGATCTGGAATGTTGTGGCTCAGGACTTGAGTTCCACTGTCATTATTTCATATTCTGTCAAGAGGTCAAATGCTTGTTTCCAACATAGCCAGCTTACCACCACCACCACCACCACCACCACCACCATCACCACCATGACCACGACCACCATGACTACCACCACCACCAGCATGACCACCACCACCACCATGACCACTACTACCATGACCACCACCACCACCACGACCACGAACACCATGACTACCATCATGACTACCACCACCACCACCACCATCACCACCACCAGCATCACCACCACCACTACCACCACCACCATCACAACCACCACCACAATCACTACCACCACCACCACAGTGCTYGCCCTAGATCTTTGAAGGAACCTTTGATTGCTTGCTACTCTAGCCTGTCTGAGTGTCTCTTCTGGGTTCAGGTGCTGCTATCTTTGTGTCTGGGTCTGCCTGAAGGGAGGCCAGGTTTACACACCAAGCACTGTTCCAGGTTCTTGTAACTCTTAACTCCAGAAGCTTCCGGTCTCATTAAAAATTGGTCTTGGGGTCAGACTAAGTRGTGTGTGCTGGRTGGATCTCTGGTCAAAGCCAGCTAGTCTATGTTGTGATTTCCAAGTCAGCCAGGGATACACAGTGTGATTCTATCTCAAAATACAAAACTAAAATAAGTGTTCTTGTGAAGAAACCCACACTGGGCTGCAAAGCTTGTTGAGGCTGATTGGATGCTTATAAGAGCTACCATTCATCTCCTGGGACAACATCGCATGTATCACATCATGTATGTAGTCTGTTACTATAATACCGAAGATAAATAAAAAGAAACTGGGCTGCTGAGATCCTCAGGGAGTTAAGGCTTTTGCTGCCAAGTCTGACCAGAGTTCAGTTCCACACGATGAAAGGAGACTCAACTCCCACAAGTTATCCTCTGACCACATGTGTACTGTGGCATGTACATGTACCCAATACACATGCACGTTCACACACACACACACACGCACGCACGCACGCACGCACGCACGCACGCACGCACGCRCTCGAAAACACRTGCAAAAATATTTTAAGAGAGAAAGAGGGCTGGAAGGATGGCTTAGTGGTTCAGGTACTTGCCACATGAAGACTTGAGCTCATAACTTGTGTGAATGCCAGGTGGGCATGGCGGCCTGCCTGTAACTCTAGGTTTAAGACAGAGACAGGCATCCCCAGAGCAAGCTGGCTCACCAGACCAGCCATATCACCAGATCTGGTGTGTCTGTGAAAAATCGACCTTGGGCCTTCATGTCTGTGTACAAACACCACTCACACGAGAGTGAAAAACACTGAAAAAGACAAAAGTTTATTGTCTTAGGGTTCATGTCTTAGGGTTTCTATTCCTGAACAAACATCATGACCAAGAAGCAAGTTGGGATTTATTCAGCTTACAGTTCCACATTGCTGTTCATCACCAAAGGATGTCAGGACTGGAACTCAAGCAGGTCAGGAAGCAGGAGCTGATGCAGAGGCCATGGAGGGATGTTCCTTACTGGCTCGCTTTCCCTGCCTTGCTCAGCCTGCTTTCTTTTCTTTCTTTCTTTCTTTCTTTTTTAAGACAGGGTTTCTCTGTGTAGTCCTGGCTGTCCTGGAACTCACTCTGTAGACCAGACTGGCCTCAAACTCAAAAATCTGCCTGCCTCTACCTCCCAAGTGCTGGGATTAAAGGCGTGCGCCACCACCCCCTGGCTCTCAGTTTGCTTTCTTATAGAACCCAGAACACCAGCCCAGGGATGGCACCACCCACAATAGGCCCTCCCACCTTGATCACTAACTGAGAAAATGCCTTACAGCTGGATCTCATGGAGGCACTTCCTCGAGGGAGGCTGCTTTCTCTGTCATAACTCCAGCTTGTGTCAAGGTGACACACAGAACCAGCCTGGACAGTTTGGTGTAGAAATGTCAGTCCATGATGGATTTGCCTTGCTCCTCTGGCCTGTATAGATACAACAAAATCCTGGTAGGGAATTCGTGATGGTCCAAAATCACCTCATAACCTGGAGGCAGAGTGGAAGAGAAAGGCAGGGGCAGGGCGTCCCATGATTTCACTTAAAGACACACCTTCAGTGACAGGATCTCCATGGGGCCTACCTCCCAATAGCTCAGGGACTCCAAGTGCCTCTAACACAGTGGTGTGGGGGACACTTGATCTTTAGAAGCATTGCTCATTCCACACACGAGGAGGTAGGAACTCCGAAGCTTGTTCACGGCCACACAGTCAATGCAGAGTTGAAGGCTACACTCTTAAAAGCCACAAAGTTTGTGAACAAGAATTCTAAAGGTGTATGTGCTATGTGTGTGAATGGAAACACACAGCCCACTATTTAACATCTAAATGCTTTGAGCAGATGCACACGGCTGTATAGCAACCACTGATGGGCACCCACAGATCAGTCACTCCCCAGGTCRCACATCAGCACTTGGCAAACCTCTCAACTCTTCATTCTCCAGGCTTGTCCCATGGCTTTTTTTGTCTGGCCTCTTTTGCTTAGTAAAGTGTCAAGGTCCACCCATGTGGAGGCATGTCAACACACCAGACCTCCCCGCGGCTGAGTGATGGTGCTTCCTCGGAGAATCGATGGTTTGCTCTTCTGCCTATCAATGAATAGACCGGTTTGTGTGCCTCCACAGCATGATGTTGATAGCCTCATTCATAAGGAACAGGGGTCTGGAGTACAGCTTCATCAAACCAATTGGGGGAGCCTGGAGTAGGGTCCGAGTGACAGTCATTTGGAAACCCGAGTCTGGCTGGCTACGTGGCTGTGGCAATCGGCAGAGTCTTGAGGACGGATGTAAACGGGTTTCTAAAGCTCCCCCACCCACGCAGCAGGGCTGTTAGGACAGAAGGGTTGGATAGGCTCTTGGAATTTAAGAACCTCTGTTCCTTACCCCCTGACCCTGTGCTGTGAATTTCACTGGACACAGTGTTGAAAAGTGGGACACAAAACCTGGGGTCCTTAGGAGAGTAAAGGGTCCTTCACAAAAGCAAAACTGACCAGGGCAAAACAATGTGGTCCCTGACTCACTAACGCCTCAGCTCACCTACTATCTGTGGTTGTCCTGCTTTCTTTATCACACTCTATACACACACATACACACACACACACACACACACACACACACACGCATGTGCACACACATGCAGGCACGCACATGCAAACACAAGCACACACATACACGTGCACACACAATCACACACACACACAGGCAGACACACACATGCACACACAAGCACACACACACATGCAGGCATGCACATTATATACAATTTCCCATGATGCAGTAAAAACAAATCAGTCTACTTTGAAAACATTTGACTGGCCCAAGTTTCCCTCAAGAGGCAAAGTCATGTGGTGATTTAAAAACAAGGATTTTAGAATTTGCAAGACCTGGATTCAAACATTGTAGCTTGTGGGTGTAGGAGATTCACCTTCAGTGTCTTTGCCCTGTGAACTCGTACACATGCGTGGATCCTTCCACTGCTATGTGAGATATCATACATAGTAAAGCGAGAGTAAGCAATAATCTTAATTAGTAGAGGCCAGAGCTGTCCTGAAAGGTTATCAGCATCAACATTTAGCGAGGTTTCCTGGAAGAATCAAGCACAGTATCCAGGCTATCCAATAAAATGAAACCATGAACTCGGATGTTTCCAGTCTCCCCATCGCCTCAAATCCCCACAGACCTTGAATCTTTCCAATCTGGGCTAACAGAAGGAAGTACTCATATACAACGTTCCCATCTGACACCTTCTCATGTTGGGACCCACCTGGCCCTGTCCTCCTGGAGGGCAGCTGGGGGTAGGACAAAGGGGGATGTGACAGCGACAGGTCACAAAGGGAGAAGGGGATAAATATAGCTGTGTGGGGGCTTCAGGCTCTAGTGCTCACGTCTCTCACTAGGGCTGCAGTTCGTAGACTCTCCAGGAGCTTTCAAAAAATCGCAGGTGGAGGTCGAAGGGGTTTTAGACCCTGAAGAGAACCTCCCTGGAGTCTAC